>OZ010737.1:32130765-32419322 GCA_963932295.1 Tipula lateralis
AACCTTCCATTGAGATGGGACATGTTTCAGTCTGAGTACAGGATTTATAATATGAAGCAGCTTTTGCAAGCCGTTTTTGGGTAGTTCCTTAACAATCTGCCCCGTAATTTGATCATAACCAGGACTCTTCTTTGCGCTTAGGTTTTTTGTTGATTTCCTCTTTCAATTCTGGTAATTTTATAGGTCGAATGCTCTTCAGATCGCTTTTTGGAGCTGAAGCTATATTTTCTTTTGCTGTTTGTCTCGGGAGCGGTTGAAATATGGGTTCAAGATGTTCTGCAAATAAGTCTGCTTTTTGCTTAGCACTTTTGGCCCATGACCCGTCATCGTATTTGATTGGGGGTAGTTGCATCTTTGGTCCCTTAAGTGTTTTAGTTGCTCTCCATAGGGAATAGTTAGTGTTCTTTTGACCAGTAAGACTTTTTAAATATTTGTTTACTGATTCATTTTTAACTTCTCTAATTAAAATTTTTAATTTATTGCAGAGGTATAAAAAGAGGTATAGTTAAGCAATTTTTTACTTTGTGGGGATCGATTACTTTGCCAGGTTTTTCTTGCCTTTCTTTTTTCGTTGATAAGTTCCCTAATCTCGATAGGATAAATAATACTTTTGCGTATTATATTTCTAGATGTTGGTGTACTTTCCCATGCAGCCTTTTGTATATTGTTTATGAGCAGCTCCAGCTCATGCTCCAGATGCTGAGGTGTTTTTATATATAGGTACTGCTAGGTTTGTGTGGTCTTCAATCAGTTTCCGAAAGTGGTCCCAATTAGTTTGATGATTTGTTAACCGTGCGCTGTATGATCTTTGGATTACTGTGGTACTTATGGTCATTAATACGGGTGTATAATCAGATGAAAGATCATCACGATCTTCAATGAATATATAATTGTTAGATATCCCTTTTGTCACGTAAAAGTCTATGAGATCCGGTATTTTGTTATTATCTGTGGGCCAGTACGTTGGTTTACCACCAAAATGGAACTCGCAGTTAAACGTGCGTGCAGCCTTAAATAATTGTTTTCCTTTGGATGATGATATTCTTGAGCCCCAGTATGTATTTTTGGCGTTAAAATCACCCCCAATGATGAATTGATGTCCCAATTTTTTAAACAATGAGATATAATCGTCTTTTTCTAGCTTATGTCGAGGTGGACAATATATTGATGCCATATTCTATTCCTGATTATTAGTTATTTTCACTGTTATTCCAACTACTTGCATTTTAGCTTCTTCAACTTTAAGTGATTCATAATGTTTCAAGTTTTCCTTAATAAATATGACATCATATATAGCAATCGACTTCATGTTGAAGTTTTTAACTCAATTCTAAACTACCCTTCACAAACCTTTAGTTAGGCAACATTTATTTCACTAAATTTTTGTTGATCGTGCCGTACCAGAGTAAAGGTACTTTAGGCTTTTGTCGTATTAATATGTCGTATCTTGCTATCTTCAACCGCCTGCAATATGTGGGAGATTCGCTAAAGTTTGAAAAATAGTTTGGCAGATATTGTCAATATTATATTTTAATTATTGGCATTGATGTTGAAATATTTACAAAAAAGTGGGGTTTGATACTATTAGTAGCTATTCACTAATTTTTATGTAACATTCATTGCCAATTGTAAACTTCGTGTATAGGTTATTCACTGTTTAATTTGACATCGTAAACATTTGGACTGTTCTAGCTTTACAGGTTTTGTCGCAAATCTTGGTACGTTCGATGTCAAAGTTATGCGATGCTATGTGCGAAGCATATTGGAAACATCAAACGATTTAACTAGATACTAGAAGTAACTTTCAATCACCGCCACGTTTTAAACCTGCGTTTAACTATGTTGATAAGTTATAAGATAAATACGTGTACGCATATTTACTTTGTTTGATCAGTTAATTTACATAAGAAGATAATTTTTACTTTAATAGTATTGTAATGGCACCCGCATACTATCCAGTTTTAACCAGTTATTTCTTATTATTCATATCAAAATACTTATTAACATGTATTATATATATAAGAACCAGTTAACCAAAATAACCTGTTATCGAAAGTATTTTTTTATCTATAATTCTGAACTAAAAACTGAGAAAAAGACTGTAACAATCTACTGTAGCTTTAATTGTTGTAATACTGTTCAAAATATTCTTTTCGGCATGCATAATTGAATTTCATCCAACAGTTTAAAGTATTAAAATAAAAACAACAAGTAACAGTGTAAACAATAACAATAATAACTGGCAAAATAGCATATGAAAATTGTTATTTTATATTTCCGCGATATTACATATATACATCCACCCAATATACCACCTCCCATCTTTTTCAGACACACTTTAGAAAAACGAGTGAGTGGAACTACTGGGAGCAGCGTACAAAAAAAACGAGTTGAATAAAAAAATAAATAATAATTCAAACAGCTTCAGAATAAATAAATGCAGTTTTAGACTTTTTTTTGTACATTTTTGTTAAGTTGGGTTTTTTTGGTGAACATTTATGTGTTGGACTATATAGCTATGCTTAGTCTTTTTTCACTTTTTTTATTTTAGGTTGAACTACTTTTTTTGTTGTACGAAACAAGTATAAATAGTAAAATAGTGAAGTATAAAAAATATGTTTTTTTGTGCTTTTTCCGGTTGTTATATATAACTAGTTACTCTCATTTTATCACTTAAATAGCGAACGTGAATGAGTGTGTAAAATACTTATCACATTGTCAAATATTACTTTTGTGATTTAAAACAATCATATTCACACCACTTGTATAGAACTATATGCATGTCTTACTTTATATAAATACTTAAACTCACTGCATCGTGCATTATAGTAATATAAGTATATGTAGTTTGTTAATTGACCATAGTTGTAATTTAATACAAGGTCGTTACTGTATATATAATATACATAAAGTTCAATACCTCGAACCTATTATAACCGTCTAGTCTAACGTTTTGTTTTGTTACAAACTTTCATATAATTACAGTTTTTCCTATATATGACATGAGAAAAGAGAATGGAATCATACGTGTCTTAGTCAACCAATCGAAACGCGTAAAAAACGTGGGCTCGTCAAATACGTTCAACGTCATAAAAATGAATTTTATATATTTTCATCTCATGCATATAATGTTATACAGATTGTTTATTTGACGATTAAATTATTATAATTTATACATATATAGCATTCCAAATGGTATATGTACCCAATACCCATTTTCATATATATAGATAAAAATGTATTAAACTAGTTTTTCACAATAATAGCTATCTGCAACAACAATACTGCAACAGAAATATGTTTTAATGGAAACTGAAATGCAATATTGTGAAGGGCTACGAAACTTGTTTTTCACTCGTTGTTGAATTATTTATAAGTTTATTTATTTATTTTTGTATATACCTAAATAGTTTCGTGTCGCCGTATTTATTGTTTATTTTTGCGTTATTTATTATTTTATTTATAAAAATAAACTACAAGATAAAGTGTATACTCGTATTATATGCGATGCTAATTCAGATCAACATGTTCTTCAATTAAACTTGAAATAGTTTAAAAAGTAGAGACATCTAGTGAGGAATAGTAAAATTTTCATTAAGACGGAACATATTTGAAACTGTTATCAAGAATGTTTTAATCGTTCGGAAGTAGTGATCGGCAAAACGAGTCTAAAATAACTATTGAGAGTTGTTATTGTAAAATAGTATGAATTATGCTACCAGTACATGGAATGAAACGGAATTATAATGTCAATTATTCCATGTTCTTTCAATGAATATTTAGTAATCTCGTTCTTATTGATCATCATTGCGTTGCATTCCAGTACAATTTCCACAAAATTTCAATGTGTTAGTAATACACTGTTAAACTTAATTCTAATAAGAAAAACTATGATTTCTTATTTGAGATCTTAGTAGATATTATTTATTTGACTAATAATTTTAAAAATCTAGCAATATCTTAAAAATTATTTTGACATAGTTCAATAATAAATTTCTAAATAATAATCGCTGAAATTAAAAATTTGGGGATTTAAGTACGCATTGTTTTGATCTTAGTATCTGAACTCTGAAACCTTTTGCATTTTGGTGTATATTCAGACAATTCTAATATCTATAAGAAACAAAAGCAAACTAGAATCAATATCTATAGAGATGGCTGATAATGGGCTTGAATTGTTGAAGAAATGAATGAGATTTGTTATTTTATTGCAATATATGTGAACGTCAAACCTTTGGCATTTTATTGTATAATCAGGTATAATAAATAATAGCCAAACTTGACTCAACATCTGTAGAGACAGCCGATAGTGACCTTGTGTTTGGGGATCACCTAGTATGGATAGTATGCGCTTTATATCGGCACATTCCATCTATATTGCCGAATGTTGCCCAAATCTCAGTGAGCGCGTGTAATAGAAGTTGATTAAAAAACTAAAAATTTGATTAACGTCGCAAAATGTGATATTAACAATTATCCACGGTCTTCGTTGATGGATCGTGAATTTGATAATGTGCTCATATATGGGGTATTCCTTCATAAGGTATACCCCATATATGGGCACATTTCACCTATATTGCCTTAAAGTATGTAAGTGCTTCTTAATATCTGTATTTATAAAATAAAATCAATTGCAGTTGATTTTTATAGTAAATAATGTTTTATAAATCAAATTATCTGTTATTATTAACGTTATTGCTTAGAACAATCAAATTTTTTTTTAATTTTATAAAGCTTATTTACAATTCAGAAACCTAGGCAATGTTTAAAATTTGAGTGTAAAATATTAAAAAATGACATATAAAAAAGAAAGAGACAGATACATTATATATACCAATACATATTTAAGTTAAATGAGATTCCAATTCGATTTACGCATCCACCATGTTATCTTATTGACATTGTATACATATGCAATTCCAATAGGATTATTTTTTGTCAGCAACTTCACAAACTCCTTATTTATGATAAATTATATTTTATAAACCGTAACAGTGTAAATTGCTACTACCATGAGCGCTGAAAATTTTCGATGAAGACGTTGAGCGAAAAATTCCCACTTCAAAATTAGTTTATCACCCCAATTCCCATAGTCGTATCATGTAATTTTTCATGACTATAGTTACGTCACATCAATTTTCCTATTCTCTTAGTCGTTTGTTCCGTCTAAAGTCACTTCTTACGACAGATGTCGCGTAGTTTTTTCAAGCGACCATATTTTATAAATATTTATAAATATTTTTTTTATAAATATGTTTTTTATAAATATTTTTTAACATTGATTTTTAATATTTTTTAATGTTATTAATCTTCCTAGTAATAAAATAATGAATTGTTAACAAAACTAGCTAAAAATACACTCCAAATTAAATATCGATACCGGCTTTTGACAACACAATTTGCAATGTTTTTGATTTTTGACAATTCTCGTTGTCAAATTTAAGCAAATATTTGAGCAATTTTAGTGTTACAAGATGTATTTTTAGTTCCAGTCGTAACCACTTCAAGAATACTATTTTTGTTGCGATGTGACGTGACTCTAGTCACGTCGCCTCAAGTCACACGACTATGGGAATTGGGGTGTATAGGTAAGGAAGTAAGAGGCGAGGATGTTCAGCTCCGAAAGAATACCCGTATAAGCACCACCAATGAATGCAATCAGAATAAATTAATCTTCCAATTGGATTCCCATACATATACGTATGGAAGAATTGTGGAAAAATTCGCATCCCACATTAAACTAAGTAAACTTTTTAAGTTTAAGTTGTCGACTTTGGTTTTTTATATAGATTACCATCTAAGCTATAACTTTAACTGTCACTCTTAAGAATTTTACTATGTTTGGGTATGAAATAATTTGACCATTATTACAAATTTGTTTATATTTATTTCTGCTGTCGCTTAATTTAATTTTTCATCTTTCAACCCAGCTGTGTATTATTGCAGTGGCCAAATCAAGTGGACAGTAAGTAAGGCGCTCCAACAAAAATACACTTACTTCTGGAAATTTTTGATTATATTTGTTCAGTGCTGAATAAGGATAACTCTGTTTAACTATTTCAGTATATTGTCGTCATTAGGCACTAGGCCTCATATAACAAAGGTGTGCAGAATATCCAAGAACATTATTGAGCATGTTTTTTTCTCTTCAGAATTTTTTTAACAATATTTGTATTTCGATGTACTTAATTAGTTATTATCTAGGAGCACTATTTACTTCTTTATTTACTTCAATTAAGGAGTATAAATGGCGTATCATTATATGCTTCTTCTTTCTGTTTCGTATTCGGCAGGAATATACATCCTAGATTTACTCCAATTCTTATCGCTTTTTGAATATGTTTCTCGTTCATCCTTCATCCGCATTTCTGTTCTAAGTGTCTTGTTATATTTTATTTATTCTAGTTTTGCCATGAACGCTTGTATTATGAGTGCTTTTCTTTATTCTGTAAGCAACTTTGAGGTGCTTTTATGCAGAATAAGGAATGGTATTAATAGATATTTCCAGTTCATTGTTTAGTTGGCTCAACATTTTTAATGGGCAGCTATAGTTTTATTTTCGAATCAAAGTTCACTTCAAGGCAATTTTTTATGTTGGATTATGAAACGTTAATATTTCAAGATCCGGACATCAATAAATATTGTTTTTCCTGCTGAGATCATTTCTTATTTGCCTTCCTCCACTGCATGAGCAATCGTGTGGTACATTTCATAATCTCCGAACTTAGTGTAAGATTATTTTCTGAAGTATTAAAGAAAAAAACATGAACGAATTAAAAATCGAACCCGGTACCTCCCGCTCCAACTGCTGCAGCTATAATCACTGCGCCATTTGGACGGTGGTCAAATTTCAGAATTATTCTCAGAACGAGTATGCAAACTGTTGAAACATATAAGTTTTTGTCATGTTGTCTCTTTTACTCAATCTTCGTTCAGACAAAAAGTTAAAATTCAACTATTTCTCGTGAAACAATGTACAAACAATAAAATTGTCATTTTGGAGTGCTACGATTGGCCAAAAAAATGATTGAATGTACGAAGAAATTTAAGTATAAACTCAGTTTTACTCTCCTTACCACTTGTGAGACGCCATTTTAATTGTTTGCCTTTATAATATTTATGCATGAATTTTTTGTTTAACTATCTGGATTTCAGGACTGGTTCAGATTACATTTATTGGTTTTGTTAATTTTAGTAATTATTGTTACTTGTCCGCTACTGAAACCTAGATATTTGACCTGATGGCTGGCACATCCGTAACACTATCAATCTTGTTTTCTCGCGCAAACAAATTTAAGTCAAGTTAATTTTATTTTAATAATTTATTGCGGTAATCCGTTGATATATCCTTCAGTTGACACAAAATTGTTAAGTGATGACAGTTAAAATTTAACGAAACTGGACGAAAAGTTGTTAAACATTTGGTATGCAAGGTTGTTAAAGATCAGGTAATTGGCATAAGGCTTATGTTTGAGTCTGATGAAATCGGCCATGAATATTAAATCATATGGGCGAACTTGTTTGTTTATATACGAATTAAACCGGCAACTATGTAAATTTATTCATTTATGATTTTTGATATAATCTAACTACGAAAGATAAGAAAATTTTGTCTTAGTCGAAAAATGAACCTACTGTTCTTAAATACGGTATGGTTACACTCATAATAAAACCTGGCTTAAGGGTAAAAGTGTAGATTGTTTATTTATCAGAAAAGGATGTGTGCGGTAACTAATTTGTTGTAATTATGACATTGCTTATCGAAATGTTGTGGCACTTGTCAATTATTTTACTTGTTAATACAGTCATGGTTCTAACTTATGTAACAATTAGAAATAAAAAATTCAAAGTAATCGAAGTTATGTTTATAGTTTCTTTATGACTCATTTTTCACTGATGATGGCAAAATATGCTGTATATCATCAAAGAAACATGCGATACTGACTATTATATGTTATGTTATGTTATTGCGGCTGCGGCTGCTAACGCATACTTAGACCGGCGTTTGGTCCGTTGTGATACCACTTTTTATTTGCGGCTATAGGTCCAATTTTTCGTACAACCATCTGCGCATAGCTCCTTGTCAGCTATAGTACTGACATGAACGATGGGACGGCCCATGGATTCTAAATTCGACAGGGGATCCAGATGTGTTCATTCACACCACCGATCGCACGCCCAAACGATCGATGGTAAAAAATCTCTTTTTGCATTTTGCCCGGGATCGGGATTTGAACCCGGTACTTGCCGCTCCAACTGCCGCAGCTTTAACCAATGCGCCATCTGGGTGGTTACTGACTATTGAATTATACTGACTATTAAAAACGATACAAAATTAATGACTGATATCTTCTCATTGATATGAAGATTTTTCACTATATAAAGTACGATTTGTAATTTAATAGAAAATATATGGTTAGTTCGACTACTTACGCAAGGATATTTCTTTCGTGGTAAGGTTCAATAAATGAAATTTTTCACTGTTATAAGTAATGGTCGCATGGTTTTCTAATAAGAGTCACAACCGTAGCAGTCTCCAAATGTGTATCGCCGCCTGAATTATCGGTAACTTAACTTGCTTCGGCCCAATGCGTACTAAATGCTGTGTAAGATCTCAGTTGAGACGCGGTAAACACCATTTACTTAGATTTTTCTATTCCAAAGATTTCACGTAATAATCCAGTGTTATTTGTGGTGGTAAATTTATATAAGTTTGTTTTACGAAAAAATGTTTATGGCATCCTGTTAACCGCTATTTAAGCCATGCCACCTTCATGTTTGTTACTGATGTATTATTTTAAAATTATTACGATTCGACAAATTCTCCAAACTGTGGATTATTGACTTTACATTAATTCTTTTGTAATATGATATAGTACTGTACGCAGCCAAAATAAAAATTACAATCAATAAGTATTTTGAAAGTGCTGAAGTAAATAAGGACGGGCACTTTTAAACATTTAGATGCTCTTTAAACCATAAGTAATAGTTACTTGTATCAGAATCTTTTAAATTAGATCGTAAAAATAATTCATGTATTTTTAAAGAAATTTATATATTTATATTAATAAGCTTAAAGCACCATTTTTGTGTCTGTAGGGTGTATAGCGAAAGAGAACTGTGCAAAAAGAAATACTATCGACTGTAAATAAAAACATAACGGTAATCAATAACAAGTTCTATTTATTCACTCTATCACCTATTTTTCACCTTTCCAGATTATTTTCAATAATTTGTAAAGATATACAACTGACACTGATATAAGTATATAACATATAATGACATCATGATTAGTTAATGATTTAAAAATCAAATGTCTACATATATCATATAATGTAACCCGTCATAAATATTACATACAGCATATTATAATAATAATCCTTTGTCACTTTTCTTGAATAACAAACATAAGTTTTAATTTAAATATATTACTTTTCTAAAATAGAATAAATAATGTATTTTAATTGTAAATAATTGCATATTTACATACAAGTACCTTTACATGTTATTGCAACATAATTTATTATGTAAAATTTCCAACTAAAATCACTATAACAGTAATAACAAAAATATAAAACAACTAAATGCTTAGTGCAAGTTATAAATATTGATTTGCATAAAATTTATTGCCATCTACTATTTTATAAAATAAATTGTAAATTTTATTAACGTGTGTTTCATAAAAACATATTTGTTGCTATGATGATTGACGGCACAAAAATGCTCGTAATACATACAATTATATTTAGAGTATCAATGTTGTGCCATAATAATTAAGAGACCTGTCAACTTAACGATTATATTATTATTCCCTTGTCATATAACTTCAACTGTTCAACTGCTACTACTTGCAACATTATTTTCATTAATATTCACCCACTTTTGTTGCATTGTCGTTTTCGATATAAATTCAAGGATAATGAACTGAATTAATTTATTTACTGGTTTAGTTAGTTTTGTAAAGTTTTTATTAGAATTTTAGCAGTATATAACTAGTTTTATATATAGTTAAAAGGCTTTAATTAAACTTTGTTTCACAAACAAATTTTTTTCGATATGTTTATATAAGTGAGAAGTTAGAATGTAAAATTAATTTAACCTTAAGATTTTTGAAAGAAGATATATATATATATATATATATATATATATATATATATATATATATATATATATATATATATATATATATATATATATATATATATATATATATATATATATATATATATATATCCATTCTCCAGCATACTATATCAATCTTATAAGTCACTAATGGAATATAATTGTATAATTGTATTAGATAGCTGCAACTTAATTTAATGTCATTAACGATAGGTGGCGTATTTTTACTAGGGCAACTAAAAATATGTAATTACATATTTTTTGCAGGCACGAATTTTGGAAAGGGCAAGATACAAATCCATTTCTAAGTATTAGAAATACTAAGTAGAAAAACTAAGTATTTTAAAGCCTACTTGTTAGTGCATATTTTTACATATTTAACCTAAAGTGCATATTTTTGCATATTTCGCCTAAAAAATAAAATAAAAGCATATTTTGGTTATATTTTTAAAAATATTGTTTTTAAAAATAAAAGCATATTTTGGTTATATTTTTAAAAATATTGTTCTCACAAAAATATTTTTACTGCCTTAAGTTCAATTTCCAAATTTTACATATTCTGTTTAAGCTTACTAACGTCACTAGTAGAAATTACATAGTATTTATTAAAAGGTTTTATTTGCCTTTAAGGTATGTTTTGTTTCAAATGCTCACCATATGGTACTTTTTCTCTATTTTATAGCAATGTTCATGTCAGTTTTAATGTTATAGTACAATTTATGAAAACGGTTTATATAAAACAACCGTAGAAAACATTAGACGTAATGAAAAACCATTTTGTATGGATAGCCATTGACGAACTACCTATAAAGCTGGTAGGTAGATGGCTAATGTTATCGTCGGTATTATGCATCCCGACCAGACACTCTCCAAACAAAAATATTTGTAAAACACAGCTCTCCTTGATAAAACAAATCACACCACTATAGCCCGACTTTTTGACGAGTCAGTCAAAATTTTAGGCGAATATTTTGATAAAGGTAAGATTTTACTTTTTTATCAGATGCAATTCAAATTTTTTACCTTAAAATTACACATTTACATGATGTGTTGCACATGGTTTTTATCGTGTATGAGAATATATTCGTGGATTTTATCGTAAGGTGGATTGTTTAATTTCCAACATTAAAAAAGTTTTCTTAAAAGCTCCATCAAGAATAGAGATTTTTAAAGAAATAGCACTCGTCATCGCAGTTCTTCGACAACCAATAACAACACGATGGGGAACATGGCTAGCAGCTGTGAGATATTATTCAAATCATTTATTTTACGCATTGGACGACGAGGAGACAGCCTCAATTAAAATCTCAAAGCAGTAAGTGCTGATTGACCCTTCAGTAAGTGCTGATATAATCTTTAGCAAATTACTTGAGACATCAATCACTAAGTTGGAAAGTTCCGGTCTTCCACTTTATGACCAAATTAATATAGTTTCTGAAGCTGCAAAATAAATAAATAATGTACAAGGAGAAGCAGCTGACGCTATTACAGAAAAAATTACCAGCGTAATCGACAAGAATTACGGGTTTGCGGTATTACTGCTAATATTGCCACAGCTTCCATGGGCATTGCCAGAAACATATACTACTGAGGAAATGCTATCTTTTAAATTTGCACCAACTGCTTCTGTTGATGTGGAAAGAAGCTTCTCAATGTATAAGAGTGTTTTCCGCTCAAATAGACAAAGCTTGCTTTTTGAAAATTTAAGCCAGATATTTGTGATTTATTGCAATAAAAATTTAAATTAAAAAATGTAAAAATATACTTGTTTAGTTAACTCTTTTTTTAATCTGATGTTTCATTCTTTTAATAATTTATATATTTTTGGTTGCCCTAGTGATAATAGTGGTATTGTTAAATAAGACTGGAAAGTAAAAATTTATTTCACATAGACACCATGTTTGTTTTCTGTCATTTCATGTCATTTTTTTAGTTAAATTATACCATTTATCGCTATTGTGTCTTCTGGAGGCAGACCAACAACTTTTTGCAACGCATATAATATCGCTGTTGTGAGGCAAAGTGTGAAAAATAATCCGAAACAATTGACTAATAGAATCGACTTGCATGATATATTATAATTTGTCAACTACGGGTGAGAATAACGACTATTATTTGCAAACGTTGTTCTAAAATCGCTTGGTTTTGAGGGGAGGAAATGCAAATTGGTTAGAAAAGTTAATGGGATGCTACGCCATTAGACTAAGAAGATTGGGATTTTTTGAAAATTAAAGCATAAGGTGCTAGTTCAAAAAAATTTTGACTATCGGATCAACGCTTGAAAATAATTCACGTTTAAGTTTCCATTTTTTTCCTACGGCTCAAGTGGACAACACAATATTTAGGAATTTATGTTACTATGTTTTTTAATAAAAGCTGCAGTAATTTGCCCTTATAATAACAAAATTAATTTAAATTTGTTATCTTGTGCAATTTGAATAATTGATTTTAGTAGTTATCTGTACCCGGGAAAGCCTGTCATAACTAAATATTCTTTTCTGTTGTACAGAAAGATCTTGCGAAAATGGTTTATCTATTTTGTAATCAACACATTTATATATATATATATATATATATATATATATATATATATATATATATATATATATATATATATATATATATATATATATATATTTATATATATATTTATATATATATATATATATATATATATATATATATATATATATATATATATATATATATATATATATTTATATATATGTATATATATATATATATATATATATATATATATATATATATATATATATATATATATATATATATATATATATATATATGTATATATATATATGTATATATATATATATATATATATATGTATATATATATATATATATATATATATATATATATACATATATATATATATATATATATATATATATATATATATATATATATATATATATATATATATATATATATATATATATATATATATATATATATATATATATATAGCATTACAAAATATATGTTCTAATGTTTCTCCAACGTTTCGATGCTATATTTTAATAGATTTTTCTTGGGCCTCAAAAAGTGGTATGTTTCATCTCTGACTACAGCAAGTGTTTGGGAATCAGCAAAAAATATGGTGGATCTATTCTTCGTAAATGGTCTTTCCTCTCTCTAAGTAGAAAATGCTTTAATAAAATTTTGTAAGTTTTATATTTAAATAACGCAATAAATAATGATTTCTGATGAAAGCTTTTATAAAATTAAGTATCATTTATTGATGGAATCTGGGAAAGATCGAGCCCTTCTAAGGAGTGATCCATTTATAGAACTTTGTAATTTCAACTACCAATTATTTTGAGAGTGTGACAACACTTACGTATTTCGTGTTATGACAGAAAATTAATTTAATATTTGGCATTTACGAAATAGAACGCTTGACGCTTGAACAACAACTACCCATACGGTATTTACGTGGATAGAAATGAAATACTTACAAGACAATTTGTAATTTAATTTGTGAAACGAGTATTGTTTATTGTATAAACCAAAACATGCACGTTCATTGTGCTGTAAATGCACCTAGAACATTGTTGCTCAGAATATGTTTGATGATACATCAACATCGACTCGACCTTGACGTCCAGAATTGAACATTTCATGGAGTATTGTGATGAGAATTTTGTATAAAGACCCCGGAGTGAAGGGGAGCACAAAGTCCGGTTAGTGTACGAGCTGAAGCATAAAAACCATACGTAACGTTTTTAGTTCGCTAATTGGGTTGTCGAACGCTTGGAAGAAAATGAGGATTTTTACCAAAAAAACATTATTTTAGACAAAGCTCATTTTGACAACGGTGAACTTTTTCTGTGGGAAGCCGCTAAGAATAAGTATAACGCTAACCATCCAAAATGACTTAAAATATCAAATCGAAGTTGCTATTGGATTGAAGACGTAAAATATCAAATCGAAGTTGCTATTATTGAATTTTATTGAATTATGATCAACTGTCAAATGAAATGAGAACTGAGTGTGTCATGTATTCTCATTTCGAAAATCATAGTTTCATAACCATGGTTACGGAACTAGATATGTGTCTATGGTATTAGGACGAATATCACTGTTCTCACGAAACTTTTCTGCACATCAATCCTCAAAGAACGCATTCGATGATTTGCTGTACTACCACCAAGATCGCACCATGCAGACTTACCCCAAACATTTGAATACATAGCATTGTACCCTCCTACTCCATATGGCTATTAAATTTTCCATAAAGTACAGGCATATAATTTGAATCCCCTTCATTTTAAGGGTTAGTTGCTTCGGCAGATGAGTTTTTATACACTCATTAGCGGGTTACAACTTCCATGTGGTATCTGTTCTATTATATTCACTCATACAGTTTTCTGTCACAGTAACAGCCGCAGACATTTATTATGATTATATTTTCTTAATCAATTGTTATAAATTTTCCATTACGTGTATAGATTTTCTTATCAATTTATGTCACAACTATTTTACATACCTATATACATCGCCACATTTATTCGTTAAAACAATTTCTCATTTTTTGCATAAAATTATAGGTACATTAAAAAATGTCTAATTTTATACAAATTGACACATTTCGGCGACAGTATATATTTCATTCTAGATTAACTATAAAGCACTTAATAAAGAGTGTCTCAAAATTAACACAAAGTTTGATTTAAATATAAAATACAGTAACAGTTACAAGCGACCAGGCTCTTTTATTCTCCAATAATGCCTCCAGTCCAAAATCCGTACCAAATACTGCCACGTTGTAGGTGCATTTGTTGGTCGACATTTACACGTCAAAGCCCATCAAGGTGAAAATGTGCTTCATCGGTTAGGATGATTATACTCGATAAATCGAATCCACTTGTTGACATTCCTGGAGCTGTTTATGGTCATATTAGGCTTCAGTTGTGGTATTAATTGAAACTTTTGTGAGTATACGCTTCAGAGAGTTTCTTGGAGTTTTCTTTTGTCCACGACGCCGGATTGATGTTCCTTCACCGCACTGCAATTTTCGAAATGCGGCTGTCAAAGTTTCACTATTTTCGAAACATTGTTCAACTCTAAACTCTCAGCTGTCGAATTCTTCTTTTTCAGGGTTGCCAACAATTTACCGCTAAAATGGCAAATTCAAATCTTGCGTTAATTAAGTGTTAGACCCTTTATAATCATCTCTCACGATTATAAATTTACAAGCCATTCTGACCTACGTTAAATAGGGCAAAACGCATTGAAATTAAAAGTTTGGAACTAATCAATATAAGAGCATAAAAACCCTAACAAATTATTCATGCATCCATATGGTATCTAAATGCTGCTCCACATCTATTTTGCGAAACACAAAAAAATACTAAATTTGCAAATTAAAATCCAAAGCCATTAAAACTATTGCTAAAATTTTTCAATGTTTTATTTTTTTGTTTGGTTTGCATTTATTTATTTTTTATTTTTAGTTTAATTCTGTTTTATTTATATTTTATTTATAAATAAATTCTAATATAAAACAAGTTTTCTTCTTTTTGAAATATACGAGTACGTACGAATTTTTATAGTATAGCCATAGATAGAGAAAAATGCATGCATTTTTTCGTATATCAATTGAATTTAAATTCTCATCGGGCAACACTTTTTGTTATTGCATTTTATTTTAGTTTTAATTTAATAATAAAACAATTTTCTTCTATTATCGATAGCATCCAAAAAAAAACTACAAATACATGAGAAGTGATAAAAATAGTTTCAACAATTACAGTTTAATTGATCAATGTTTGTTAAGTGGATTTTGTAATCATGTATTGCCGGTTGTTTTTTTTTCGAGATTTAAATTATTTGTTGATACATCTTTTACACGAAGCGTTTGGTAAATATACTATTTTCGCTTAACTGGCACCTGTCCAACTGTCAGTTATTTATCTTTTATATAGGAACTAGTTAAATAAAACTTTCTACAGTGTCAAAACCTGTATTCTCTTGCTTTTGGATTTTGGAAATGGTAGTTCAGAATAACAATAATTAGTCCTGACATAATTTGTCCCCATCAGAATATGTAAACGATTTAATTTTTAAAAAAGTACAGATTGCGCAGAACCTGGAAATTTGATTTCTTCGGCGTCTTTCTTGAAATCAGTTAAGTATTAAGATGGCACTATCACACATTTCTTTAAGAAAGATTTTAGAATTTATATTTTGGCGGTTCGATAGAGATATTATTTGAGTAAAACCTCAATTACAATTTAGTATTAACTTTATGGTGATTTTGTGTATAATACAATATAATTGTTGAGCTGTGATTGTACTTTCTTTCCATTCTTTAATTGAGAAACTGATTTAGTCTGAAGCGTTACACCCAAGTATAGAAAAAGATATTTAATTTCAGATCCCTTTGAACATAGGTAAAACCATATATTTATAAATTCCGAAAATCCGAAATGTCCATAAAAAATTGGTTCATAGAATTTCATTATAATCATTGGATATATTGATGATCCACATATTTTAAATTTTCTACGAAGCTTCTTATTTATACAATCATTTGATATGTCTGTCTATATATAAAATATTCTGACAGACAGAAATAATTACTTTATTATAATAATTATGAGCTTAATTAATTATTATGCAGCAACATAAACCAAATTATTACTACGCAGCGCCTAATATGATCAGCGATATCCATAAATATAGTTATAACCACTTTTAATAGATTCTTCAGTGTAACGTTATTATTATAAAGGGATGGCATACCTTTGGACTCCTAAAATGTTCGAAGATTTTGTGCAAGCAAGACAGTTACAGAAATAACTCGTTGGACCTCAGTTTTCAATTCGGGAATTGTTTGGTTACCAAAGACCTTGGACTTAATCAAACCATAGAGACCAAAATTGCATTGTGTCAAGCGGCAAGATCAAGTCAACTTACCATATCTGGAAATAACACATTAACCCAACTAGTTAAAGATTATCCTAATAAATCGATGATTTCCCTTGAAGTAGATCCCTGAAAAAAGTAGGTCTTATTACAACTGCAGTTAATAATTACCTACGTTGCATATGTTCTTGTGGGTTCAGGGTTGGAGGTAAAGGCATTTGCTGAGAATTCGTTGCAAACCAGTTCTTTTGATGTTTGCAACTCTCATCGATATTCTCACTAATATTTGCAATGTTTTCTATCGAACGTATAGGACGAGGACACGGAAGAGTTTGGTTGGTAATATTTGAATTGGTTTGATAATATTTAAAACCCCAGGAAAATGTCTTATCAAAGTGATAATAGTCGTCCTGTATATGATATTGGCGAAAACGTCCTCTTAAATCTAAATTTAATCGAGGATCATATCGTCCAATTTATTAAGCTCGTGTTTTATGAAAACCGTAAGGTAAAATTGGTTGTTTACAATTAAAGCTAATTAAAGAGACAAGCTGATTCAGCTAAGATTACACTAAATGCAGCTAATTATAATTCTGACCAGTGTGATTAGAAATGATGTGTTAATTAGACTCTAACAAGTTGTCGTATTTCGATACAAAACAGTGTTTCTAATCCACTTGATTGCTGTACCTATGAATATATTCATAAATAGTATACGAGTCGAGTATATATACAAGCGCAACGAAATTAAAGTTACATTAGTTCACCGAACTAAATAATTTTAATTTTTTGCCATTACGAGATATTTTGTGTTTCTATTGTTGCTAGCATTCGTTGGTAGATTATTATCAATTAAAATTTATGAAAATGCAACTGAATAATTATAATAATTTTCATCTTATTTTAATATATAATTTGTATAACTCGTATATATATGCAATATATAGATTCTAAATGGATATTATACGGTATAAATTTATGCCCACCTTTGCTAAAATTATCCGTATACATACTCGGTATAGTTTTTATTACAATTAATTGACTTTCATTTAACAAACAAAAAATAATTATAATTAAAATTTATGTTATTACATGTTATAAAATGCATAATTCCGATAATATAATTTAAGAGGTAGGAATAGTTGATGTCTGTGGTTATTTTATAATGATATAGTTATGTATGGGTAGAGTAGACTTATTTGTCAGTATGTATACAGTGCCATCTATAAATAGTGATATTGGAACTAATTTGTAAATCGTGAAATAATAATATATTGCTATATCGGCAAAGCACTCAATATTAATATGTATACATAAGCTTAAAGCAATAATGTATATATGTACATATGTACATAAAGTTGGTTGTAGTATCATATTTTTTTTTATTATTTATTATAGTTTTTAATAGTTTTTTGTTCATTTTCAATAAATAAAATTATTATTAGGATTTTTGAATTATGAGAAATATTATATGAAATTTATACATTTTATGCTGTTCTTTCGATTTTAGCGAAAATTTATATTTTATTATTCACATATACAATACGGAATGGGATGCTATGCTGGGGATGCAATATTTTTTAATTAAACATTTTGTTAAAAATACATATACACATTCATTGATACATATACACATTTGTATGAAAATATGTTGGGTTAATGATAATTTACTATTTATGTGTGATGCAAGTATTATGATCAACAGTTTTAGGAAATGTATGATTTGTCTCAGTTACCGATAGACATTTCTATATAATTATCTAATCAAATAAAATTAATATTGCTCAAAATTTGTACACACATTATATAATTTGGATTCCTTTAACCCACTTTTGTTCAGTTAACCATGGCCTAAATATTTTCAATTGCATATAATCTATAACGCAGCTGCATGACCATTTGAAATGGCATGGTATATATTTGTATCAATCTTACCATAGGTAAAATAACAGCAGATATCAGAGTCAAATCAACGGATTTCGTTCCGGTTTGCGGTTAGGTTCCTGATTTTTATTTTTCGTTCTGATTCTACTCTGGTTTTTCAAGACTATTATGTTCCGGTTGAAATTCAGTTTCAAAACGGGTTTGAAAATGAAATAAATTCGTATGAATATTTATATGAAAACAATTTTATATAATAAATTAAAATAATAAGAAACACTTAATTGCATAAAGGTTGAAATTATTTAAGATTATTTTTAATTGTTGCACCACTATTAAAGTAACAAACCGCTGTAACAAAAAATTTATAATTTTATATTTTAAACCGAAAATTTATAATTTTATGTTCGGCTTTACAGATATGTATGTATATGTATTTGACATTTCTAGAAAATACCCATTAAACATATCAAATACAAAAGAATTGGGAGAATACTTCAAATATCATTCCGATTTTGGTTACGGTTTAATTATTTTAATTTATTTTGTTTCTATTTCGATTTTCGGTTCATGACAAATAACGTTTATTTTCGGTTTTGAATTCGGCTCCGGTTTGACTCTGTGCAAATCATCACCGTTTTAAAAAATACAATAGTAATGGCTAATCACATGCTGTATAGAAAAGATAATTCGAATTTGCTTGTTGATTTCAGTGGAGATATTTTGAAAAGCTGAAATATATTTTTGAAACATTCGAAATTTAATAAACGATCAAATGTGATTTATTCTTACTCTTTTCCCCTACATCTACAATCGATTATAGAGTTTTCATATTCGTTTATGTTGCAATAAATAGTACTTTTCTGCAATTTTAACTGTTTACTTAGTTCTTGCACTGATATTCTTGATTCATATTATTATTTAGAGATTATTTGTTACTTTGTTAGTGCATATAGCTTTATTGAAATTTTACTATTTACTTAACGCTTTCACGACAGAGCAACTAAACAAGACTAAACAATATTCCAAATAAAAGAAAGCATAAACATTCAAAACAAAATCATGTTGCGACGTGAACAATTTAAATAAAAATTACATATACCTTGGATAAATAATGCACTACTACTTAGATTAGATTTTTTTTGTATTGCTTATTAATTTTTTGTTATTATTAGTACATTATTGATTCCCATATAGTTTTAACATGAGCGTTTTAGCAAAGTTGTTGCACATATGTATATTGTAGGTTGCATTGTTAAATGTTAAGCCAAACGCATTTTCTAGTAATAAAACCAATATTTTAATAATTAATGTATAACATTTCGTAGTGGGCATCGTTTATTTGGCATCGAGACGATGGATTCAGCTGTATATTTAAGTATGTCTATCCAATCTTTTCATTATTAAAAAAGAATGAAATTTTTGAATATGTCCAAAAAATACTTTGAATTTGAAATTTAAAATGAACTTTCAAATATAAAAGCGAATGAGATTATAAACCCATTTCGTTATTAAATATTGTGCAATGACGTAGAAAACAGCGTAAATGAAAATGTATCCTACCAACAAAAATATTTATTATAAAAAATTACTGATCTTTATGTATTATAAGGTTGATTTGAATATAAATTTATTGGTAACATTTATTAAAAAAGTATGTTTCTTCTGTTTGAGCTTAATCTCAATTGGTACTGGCTCTTGTTTTAGGTTGGTTCACTCCGGACATGTTTTGTTTTTGGCTATACATAATCACTCTTAGGCACTATGTTATCTCGAGCTATATATATATAATTGGCTATATATATATATAAACCTTTAGTTCTGGAGATAATATAACCGTGAAAATTTGAGGTGGCCAAAACTGGACCATGATCAATTCCTTATTAGGTTCACAAAAAGAACGATGTGGTAGAATGTCTAATAAATGATTTCTAACATTCCCTGGATTACTTATATATTTACATAAAGATGAATTTTGTTTTGACAACTGAGCTCTCTTGTCTTTGTTAACAATTTTGACTGTCTCTGAATTCTGACTGCTAGTGTTGGTGATACTATTACTCTTCTTAGTATCTATATCGTATGAACCCATCTTCTTTTGGATTGTCATTTTTCGATTATACTGGTGTACATACTGTCTTTTCTCGACCTTGACTGTATCCTATAATTTTCGTTGCTTTTCATAGTACTTCTTCCAAAACGATTATTTAAGTGGATAGAATCTATGCTTTAGTCTTGTGTTGCTGAGTTTGTGATGGCCTATCGCTATTTGTCAAAGTCACCTAAATTTGTCCTCTTGGTCATTGACGAGTACTTTATTGCATTACTACAGTCTACCTTCATTTTTCAGAGCTATACCAGTGATTTTTTAAAATATTTTAAGGGTGTACATAAGTATGAATCCGTTTTAAGCAAGTTCAATTGTTTTTACTAAGCGTAGATGTACTCTATCATCAATCTCTATGGTATTTCTTGGATTGCTTAGCACTGCCCTGAAAATGTCATCTCGAGTGTAAATTTCAAAGAGCTATTATTATATGCTAGCAATGTAGGAAAGCTTTAATTGCTTACTCGATTAAAGGGCAATCATTGGAGCTTTGGTTTCCACTGATTATTTTTATTATTTTTGTTTAAATTTATTTATGTATTACAACTGATTTATAAATCATCTAGTAATGTATCTTGCATGATTTAAATTCACAATTGGAGGGTTATAGCTCTTCGGCTTGTAATCTTTACATAATTTTATTATATTTTTAGCCGATCCAGGTTGGATCTAGTAGATCAAATGGTTTCCTCCTTCGCAGCCTTCTCATTGGATTTGTGTCATCCAACATTCGGCGTATTTCAGCATTTTTATGTTGACTAATCCGTTGCATGGTTGTCATTTCTCACGTACCACGGAGCATTAACTATTCCACGTAGGACTTTGCCTTGGAATGATTGGATGATGTTGACGATTGTTTGTTTTGTACAGTCCCAGAGCTGAATTCCGTAAGTCTATACAGGCTTAAGAATTTGCCAGTACCGTATCAATTTATAATGTAAAGTAAGTTCAGAACTTCTTTCTAAGAGACAATTTATCTTTCTGTATCTAATGTTTTTTTTTTTTTTTTTTTTTTAGTTTATTTGTTTGGCTTGACCATTTCGATCACATTGCCAATCTCTACTGTTTAATTCATATTTTTTCTTTTTCATATTCTCTTTCCATTTTAGTTTCGCGTCAAGAGTCATGTGTAGATATTTTACTGTGTTTGCATATGGAATTTGCTGGGAGGGCAGTTCTACTGGTGTCCAATCAATCTTTTCATTGGTAAAACTGACATGAACAGATTTTGCTTCATTCGGTTCATTCGCCACCTTTTCGTCCAAGTATTGACTATATTAGTCGCTCTTTGCAATTTGCTTATGGGTTCTTCTTCTTGCTTATGGCAAACGTTGGTATAGTTGTCTCTTCTATCGTTGGCAGATTAAAGCTATATAGTTCATATGAAGTTGGGTCCCAGCACACTACCTTGTGGTACTTCTGCTGATATTTTCTTAATTTCCGAGTATTTACGATCTAGTTTAAAACGGAAGTGTCGGTTAGCTATGTAATTGCTTTGGAATTACCATCGTTTGTTATCCAATGCACTTGCTCGATTGTTGAATGGTTTTCTCTAAAGTCAAAATGATGAGATGGAATAAGATTTGTTTCTTCAAATGTTTAATGTTTGGTTTCGGTGTCCTGATGAATTCAGCGACATTCTATTGATTTGGAACATGTTTAATTCTGACTACTGTGTTAATTATTTGGAGTAGCTTTCGTAGTCGTTTTTTAGGTAGGACTATAATTATTTGTCCTTTAATTAAGTTATATCCTGGAAATTTCTTTGCACTTAGGTTTGTTTTGATTTTCTCTTTTAATTCTTGTTCTGTGACAGGAGCTATATTATAGTTGTCCACTTTATGTACTCGTGGTATGTTTTCAACTACTCTTTGTCTAGTTAAAGCCTGGAACGTGTTTTCAAGGTGAATGCAAATAATGTTACTTTCTGCTTTGCGCTTATAGCCAAGTTCCATCGTCGTTTCTAACTGGAGGCTTTTGAAGTTTAGATCGTTTTAAATTTTTTGTTGCTTTGCAATATGCAGTTAAATTGTTCTAGTCCTTTTTCTAGTTGTATCGGATTTGTACTTAGCACTTGGAGATTATGATTGTCATTAACACTGATTATGATGAAGTTATTTCTGTCCTTATCTTTATTTTAGATTCATCTTGTTCTATATTTCACTTAGAATGTATCGGAGCCTGCCATACTTGGATGCTATAATAGGTCGTAGACCTAAAAATAGACAAATTTTTAATAATTTCGGTCCAGACTCTTTATTCTTTGCACTTAGTTCTGGTTCCAAACCTACTAAACTCTGTTTTAGTCAATGTTTCTTCGTACAGTTTTTTAAGCGGGTTTAATATATATGACATATATTTTGATTGTACATGCTTGCATACACGAACTAAGTGGCAATGGTCTGAGTTTAGTGTTGTTGGTGTTTATTTTCATCTAATTTTAACAACTAATAAACAATTGCATTTTGGTTTATGCTTGAATAAAACCACTTCATCCGAAAATGACAATGAACTGGAACGATGATGAACACTTACACTTTCAACACTAAATCCTAAGCATAACTACACAGTTTATATATAAAATATAATTGTATGCAGTTTTAGAATATTTTTTGTTTATTGAAACAATTGCCATTGGCTTTATTCTTGAATCTTTCTTTTTACGAAACTAACAAGAAGTGTGAAATTCTTAAAAACTATAATTTTTTTAACTTAAGCCTTAACCAATGTTAATACTTAATATCAGTATGCATTATTATTTTTAAATTATATTACTAATTAGTTTTAGTGTGTTAGCTCAACATGCGTGAAATATGCAATTATTAGATTATATTTTTAGTTTATTAAATCTAATGATCTGTTTTGCGAAGCCGTTTGTATTTCGGTTGCCTTAGTAGCTCTCTAGCCAATTCATTAGGATGTGATTCCAGTTTCAGTTGATATTTTAGGCTGCATGATTTTATTGTCTCTTTAACAGTTTTGATTCCTAGGTCTCTATGGATGTTGCTGTTTCGAATATTTCATGGGGCATTTGTAATGCTACGAAGTATCTTTGCTTGCGTTCTTTGTACGATATCTATATTTGATGCACTAGTTGAGCCCCATAGTTGGATACCATATGTCCATATGGGGATTAGGATCGCTTTGTATAGTAGAACCTTGCAGTCTAGAGAGAGTTTCGATTTTCTTCCGATCATCCAATACATTTTCGAAAATTTTATTTTTAATTGATGACGTTTTGTTTCGATGTGCTTTTTCCATGTCAATCTTCTATCGAGATGAAGACCGAGATATTTTACGTTTGTTTGTTGAGGAATTGTGATATTGTTTAATTTTACTGCCGGATATGTACGTTTATTCAGTGTGAATGTTACATGTGTTGATTTACATTCATTCGTCCTTATTCGCCAAGTTTTTAACCAATCTTCTACTTTGTGCAGATGTTCTTGTAATTCTCTCGATGCTGTTTGAGGATTTTTGTGTGAAAACAATATGGCTGTGTCATCAGCAAAAGTTGAAGTTATAATTTTTTCAGTTATTGGTAAGTCAGCTGTGAATAACAAGTAAAGCACAGGTCCCAATACACTACCTTGCGGTACTCCTGCCTTTATCTCGGTTAAATCAGTAGTAGCCGTATTTTGTTTCACCTGGAACATCCTTTGGGCTAAGTAGTTTTGAAGAATTGCATGAAATTGTCTAGGCAGAAGAGTTTTAATTTTGTAATTTAATCCTTCGTGCCATACTTTGTCGAAAGCTTGCGCAATATCCAAGAAAACTGCCGAGCAATATTTCTTTTCTTCTAAGGAAAGCTTAATTGTATTTACAATTCTGTGCACCTGTTCTATTGTGCCGTGCTGCTCTCTAAATCCAAATTGGTGATCTGGTATAATGCGACCCTCAGATAATATAGGTATTAGTTCTTGTAGTAACATCTTTTCAAAAAGCTTCGAAATTATCGGGAGTAGACTTATTGGCCTGTACGACGAGACTAGGGTTTCGTGTTTACCTGGCTTTGGAATCATGATAATTTGAGATATTTTCCATTTTTGGGGAAAGTATCCACATCTCATAATCGCGTTAAAAATATATGTTATGTATTTTATACATCTATCTGGTAATTCTTTTATCATTTTTCCAGTTATTAGATCATGGCCTGGCGCTTTCTTAGGATTTATGCAGGTTTTGATAACCGTTTTAACGCATTTCCATTTAAATTTTAATGGATTTGGGTTCGATTCGTCCCTCGTAAGCTGTGGTAGTCCGAAGTCATTATTTTGTTCGTTTGGGGTGAACACTTTTTGTAGATGGTTAGAGAAATCGATAGCCTTTTCTAAGTCACTTCTGGCCCAGTGACCATCTGGTTTCCTTATCGGTGGGTTTGATAGCTCTAGCAACAGAAAAAACAGATTACTCACTGTGAGCTCACTAAGGTAATTCTGTATTCCTACATATTTTTCTTCCCGTATTGCTCCTCTCAGAGCTTTAATAGCCCTATTTAATTTCCATTTATGCAAAGGAGATGGGTGAAGCTGCCATAGCCGCCGAATTGCCCACTTCTCTGCCAATAACTTTTGAATGTTACTTGTAAGCTTATTACTTTTTCTGAATTTTTGATCTCCGGAGTAGCTTTTTTTGCAGCCATTTCCATTATTTGTCTTAAATTTTCTATCGCGGCATCAATATCTTCTGGTGTGCGAAGTGGGATATCCAGATGACAATTTACATCTACTTTGTTTCTATAGAGAACCCATTTCGTTAGTTTGTTAGTTAAACGTTGGGGTGGTGCAGTTTTTAATGCTTGGGTACTTAGTGTTACTATTATTGGTGAGTGATCTGATGATAAATCATAACAGTTAACGACTTGGGCATTGGTGCGTGCTATTCCTCGAGTTACACAGAAATCTATTAAATTAGGAATTTTCTTTCTATCTGTAGGCCAATATGTGGGATGTCCAGATGATAAATAATCTAGGTTTTTCTCGTTCATTGCTTCGTAGAGTTGCTTGCCCTTTGGTGACGTCAACCTCGAACCCCATTGCACATGTTTCGCGTTGTAATCACCCCCAGCTAGAAATTTCATTCCCAACTGATTAAAATAATCGATGAATTGCAGTTTTTTAATTGCGTGTTTCGGTGGGCAGTAGACAGCCGATATTACAAATTTCCCAGACCATTCTTCCAAGCAGATAGTTGTGGCTTGGATATGATCTTTAGCATATTTCTGAAGTTCGTAGTATTTCAATCTTCTTTTTATTAGGACTGCAGCGCCGCCGTGTGCTTTTCCATCCGGATGTATGGTGTCATAAACGGAATAGCCGGTAATATTAAAAAAATTTTGTTTTGTGAAGTGTGTTTCAGATATTAACATGATGTCTATATTTTGTTCGATAAGAAAGGTTTGAACCTCAGCTCTATGTTGCGAAAGCCCGTTCGCATTCCAAATAGCTATTTTTAGAACTGTCATTTTTGATTTTTGACTATAATTTGCATAAGCGTATTCATATTTTGCATCATCATGCTCATTTGTTTTTCCATCATCATCATGAAACTTTGGATGGTCTCGGTTAATTTATTTACCATGTTATGAATATTTAGGTCCTTTTCATTAAAATGAACTTTGGGTTTGGGTTTGTTACCTTTAACTATATTTGCATAAGAAACACCTGGCTGTGCAAAACTGCTGTCAAACGCCTCCAAGTTATCATTTTGTGTGTTTGCACTTGTTGTTTTGGTGACTATTGTGTTTTTTGGTAACATGGCCCTCTGATTAAATTGCATATTGAGCAATCGTTGCTCAGCTCTCATTCTAGGGTTTATTTTTTCGTTTTAAGTCCAGATACACTGCACAACCCCTGTAATTTGCAGTATGGTTTTCACCGCAGTTACTACAACGTTTCACAGATGGGTCATTACGCGATTTGTCACACTGCTTGGAGTCGTGAAGTTCGCCACAAATAACACAAACTTCATTTAAGGTGCAGTATGCTTTCGTGTGTCCATATTCTTGGCACTTTATGCATTGAACTGGTCCAATCCTCTTCTTAGGTTCTTCAATGACTATTTTGCGATGTAGCAAATATTTCAGGTTGTAAATCTTGTGAACTCTTTTTGATTTTTCTTCTTCTGGCTCTAGTTCCAAACGGAACATTGGTTGAGGTATCTTTTCTCGGTTTACTATATTACCAATTAATTTAACATGGAAACCTTCCGCAGCAAGTGCAGCTTGAATGTCGCTAACATCTACACAGCTTTCAATCCCTTTTAACACAACAGTCAGCCCTTTTTGACTTTTTAGTTGGTATGTGTAATAAGTTTTAGAATATGATAATAAAATAATATCAGTAATGGCTAGCATGGAGCTATGCAATGTGCAGATGGTTAGGAAAATCGGACCTATAGCCGTACGTCCTCGATTTGGCTGCAAAGCGTAAGGTAAGGACGTAAATAAGCGAACCGCGAAAGAGTTGGGAGTGCCTTGAGCCCCTAAACAGATGGCATAGAAATAAACGAAAAAAAAATGTGTATGTGTAATCTAATGGGTTAAGTAAATAGTTCACCACACAGTATGAAGGCTTCATATAATATATTTAAAAAAGAAATGGCCGTTTATGTGTTGTTATCCAGTGAAAACCCAGACACATACCTCATAAAAAAAATTACATTCTTCACGCAGACAAATTAATTTATGCTATTTTAGTATTTGCACTATGTTTCTGTTGTATGTTGGTTAGTTAAATGTTACACTAAAAAACACATAATTTTCATTCCAATTGTAAGTTTTCTTTCGTCTCGTTTTTGCTGTTCCTCGGTTTTTGAAAATGGTTAAAAATGCAAAAACAACAACTAACAGATAAAAATTCACTTTTATGTATGTATCTCTATGCAAAGTAGATTTGCCATAACAGTAGCAGCAGCAATAACAATGATCATCATCATCAACACAGAACTAAGGAAAATGTTTCATTTTGTGTTTTTGTTGTTGTTGTTTACGAGAGTATGTTTGTATTATGATTATGAAGTGTTTTTATTATTAAAAATAATTTGAATACAATAACAATTAGAATAAATAATTTTTATATATACTCCTATTATATGTTTATACAACTGAATTGGATGTCGTTCAGAAAGCGAGCATAATCGTTGTATTATATTACAACAAGCAAGTCTATTAAATTTTGACATGAATAGGAATATGACTTCTATAGATTAGTGAATATGTTGAGTACGTACATATAGCATTGTAATACATAACATTTATTTTATAAATTCATTAAATTTTTTGTACACATACGTTTACGTATTATATTCGTATGAGCACACAATCTGCATACATATAAACGCATCAGCATTTTAATGTGATAATTATGCTGCAAAACAAGAATGTGCTCGTTTGTGTTAAAATTATATGTTTTGGCTTTTTTATATCTAAATTGTAAGCATCTAACAAGTTTTTCCATAAACATACACATTTTACAACTTAATTACACAGTTTTTGTTATCGAGATGAAAAAATACGACAAACAATCACACAAAACCACAAAAAGCCGTAATTATACAACACTAAAGATGTGACGTCAATTGTCGTGATCTTTTAATATAATTCTTGGTCAGCGCTTCTCAACTGACTGTTTGCGGGCCTCATGCAATCCGATAAACTTTAAATTACCCTTGGTCAAAAAGACAAATAGGCGGGATTAACACTGTATAGGTATAGTTTTGACTTGAACGCGGAAGCAGAGTGTACATTTATCAAGTGAACATATGTGTATGTCTCGCTTTGTCAAAACTATCAAATGTTACTCTCATAAAGGTGTGGTTTAACCTAGACAAATTGGCGCTTTATCGTTCACGAATTCTTTATAGTTACGGCAATCTACCTACATTGTGTAAGACTATGGATATGCTACATATGTCAGTTTCTTAAAATAGTGTCAAATTGTTTAATTACTGATGTAAAAATAAGAAAGCTCGTTTTAAATAATATATTTAAAGCCAGATTCGGTAATCATAACGCAGTGGTTAAGGATTTGCAAAAAAACGGCTGTGAAGTTTTCGACAAAAAACAAAATTTTATTAAATTAACAAAAACTATACATGTATTAGTAAAACAATCGGTAAAAGTAATTTATGAAATAAAATATAAACTAAATCAACTCGACATCAGATGAACAATAAAAGCTTCAAAATATTAACATTTAAGTTGTTTATATATTTTAGGTATTCAATGTTTTATAGATGTTTTTGTTGTTTTCGTATGTGGATATGAGTGATTCGCGGTATTAAGGATTTCCCAGCTCACAGAGTTTTCACCGGGGTTTCCCTTACGTGAGAAGTATATTGTGAAAGGTCCTTTCAAACAAAACTAGTCTCATTCGAATATGATGAACTAGATAATTTTTTATCCATGTCAAAAATTTCAAAAGATTCTCTATATGATTCAAATTCTCCCATGATTTAAACAGATGTTATCAACAGACCAGTTGTCTGTTAACCTAGCTATTGTTCTTTACTATTATAGCTATTTGTAATTCATCAAGTCAATTGCAAGATAGTTTACAAAAGATGCAAGTTAACGAAAGATGCATTAAATCATACAAATCCTAAAAGATGTATAATCAGTATTTGATTTTCTAGTGAGAACAAATCTCACACTGTCGAGAAGAATACATATTTGCTCGTTGCCTTTTGAAGGTTTTTTACACCTATACCAAAAAATATGGTTATAATAATAATTTAAAAATACGTAATATCTAAATACCTTTTAACCCCTGTGGTTGAGGAGGAGACCCACATGATTCGTAAAAAGAATCACACAAACATGTAATCCAAAGAATTCCAGAGCAAACACCAGAGCAAACTGAAAACTCCCAAAAATTTCAAAACAAGAATAACTGGATACGTGGAATACAGACTGGATACAGTCACGTGGATCTGTATCGACTAAAACTCGTTCCTCTCCACGAAACTCGAGGAAATATTTGTTCCATTGCCATACGTTGCTTTACAGTGAAGATGATATCGGCAACCTTAGTGTTGGATTTCTCACTAAGCCATAGGTTAAATTGAATGCTTAAGATTTCAAAACGGACAACGATTGGCCAACCTGTTGATTGTAGGACGATTTTATCAAAGTTTGTATAATATGCTGAGATCTACACTAGAACATGACGCCTGTTTGATGATTGGTGGCTTTAATACTAGATCTGGCAGAAATCAAACTAACTTATGTGAAAACATAGGTCAGTATTTTCAAAACGAAGCTGCAACCGATTATGGTACGCTAATGATGTACTTCGCCATTGCACACGAATCCAGATATATGTTCATTTTTACACCACCGATCGCACCGCCCAAACGATCGAAGGTGAAAAACCCATTTGAATCTTGCTCCGAATCGGGATTCGAACCCGATACCTCCCGCTCCAACTGCCGCAGCTTTAACCACTGCGCCACCTGGGCGGTCACCAATACATATATATTTTTGGTTTTGTCGAAAACTTCACATCCGTCAAAAGTTCATTATTTTATATAAAAATAGTTTTTAAAATAGGATTTAAAACTCGACAAATATTAAACAACCTTGATTTTCGAGATGGGCTTGTACATGTGTTGTAATTCGCTTGTTCGGTTTCGATCTGATGATGACGTCATTGAATGACTATATGATCGAAAATATCAAATCCATCTCATCAGGGATATGCTACAGGAGTTGATGCGTAATCTATGTGTTTTGTATATATACGTTCAGTCGTGACGCGACAGTACTAGTGAATTACAAGAAATCAACTCGAAATATCGATTTATTAATGGATTGTGGCGTGAAATAATTTGCGATTTATTTGAGTTGCTCTGAAAACCACATCTAGAGATCTTGAACATCAAATGTCGAGTGGTTATAGTACTCGGTGTACATAGTAGTCAAAATATAAGTTGGTTCGATTCCAACCGAATGCAATACAATAATTTTTATGATTGTGTTTATTAAGGAAAGCGAGAGACGATCTCTTCAACGCCAACGTGATATTGATAGTGGATTTCAGTTTGAGAGAAGTAATAATCAGATAAGGAAAGCGATAACACTATACTGTAACATGTGAATCAACATGAATCATGAGGAAATAGCGAGTATAGAAACCAGTTGTTGACACTACTACAGTGTCGCACGGATTCATGGTGCATGTTGTACATTTCTTCGCCATGTATGGACAAAATGATAGTCATATTCATTTACAACGAAGATCGAAGTTGAAACTGATCAATGTAAATACATTTCATAAAATAAGTGATGGTCTTTGCATTACTAGACAACAAAGAGTTTGTATTACACGATATTAAATGGGACGGTAGAAGTGCATGGGACGGGGAATAGCGCATTGGTTAAAGCTGAGGCAATTAGAGGAGGAGGTCCGGGTTTGAATCCCAATAGGGGCAAGATACAAAAAGGATTTTCACCATCTAATTATACAATCGGTGGTGTGAATGAACACATATATGCCTCCCTATTGGATCAATGAGCCAACCCATCTTCCAAGTCAGAACTATAGGCTGGCCTGGTATGGAGCTATGCAATGTACAGATGTAGACAAGCTAACAGCGAAAGAGTTGGCAGTGCCTTCAGCACGAAAATAGATTGCAAAGATTGTGACAGACAAACAGTTGGGAATAAATTTGGGAACTAGGGAACAAGCACATTACAATGGGCATTAATAGAATCAAAACTGATTTTATAAAATAGAAGAGCAACATTGTACCCCTCCTCTACCATCTTTTGGAGTTTGTTGTATGGTACACCTGTTAGTTTACATTATTATTAAAAGTGGCTGAAAATCTAGAGCCCATGGTTAAAACGATTGGTCCTTTCACAGTTTATATATGCCTTCTGCATTCCTTGTAAATTATAGAAGTTTAAACCAGAGTATAGAGGGAAAAGTTGCTGGACACTTTCCGATGAAATGAATGTTGTCATCTTATTCTTCAAGGCAGTCAACTCAGGGGCAGTAAATTACAAATAAGTTAACTTTTAAAATAGAATAAGACCACTAAGAATTCATAACAGTATTCTTAAGTTATTTTGAGGGAAAATACTACATAGTCCACCTTGAGTTCGGTTCTAGAATGATTTTGCACTTCAATAAATATAAGTTTTTTATCGTTGTCTCACCAAAGCCAAGAGTCAGAGAGGCTGCTGGTCTGATCCTTTAAAATTTAAACATGAATCGTTTTTTCTAGACCACAATTGCATTGCCTTCAATTTCACAAGGTACGCAAATTATTGTAATCTTCTAGTTAGAATTTTTTGCGGTCCTGGCTAATTAAATGTTTCGATGGGCAATACACTAAACGTATGATACATTTCCTTTTGAACTTCTTGTCAAATGTTTGTTGTTCTTCGTAATATTTTGAACTATAACGCCACCGTTTATGTCGGTAAGTAAACATTGAATAACTTTACGTTCAAAAACGATTGCAATTAATTTAGAATAGGTATTGAATACATCAATTAAGTTGGCGCCTTTATTGGCCAAAGCAAAATGTGCCGTTTCCCATTACAGGCACGAATGTTGGACTTGAACTTGTCACTGGACTGAGGCTTGCTAGGTTACACTTTTATTTTTAAATAACCGCTATTAAAAATTTGCTTCCATAAATCAACCATTCTAGTGGCGTGCAAGGTCTGTCTGCAATATTCTTTGTGTTAATTGCATTTTAATCGAAAGCAAATGCAAACCATTCTTCAAAATGTGTCTCGAGTTGGCGATACAACACTTTTAGGTCCGGGCAATCGCTCTCGCTGACCACTTCAACCAATTCATTGGAATGTCCTGTTCGTTAATGAACGGCATATTAACCTATTAACATATCGTGCCTATTGATCACGTTGGGTTATCACAACTGAACGACAATTATGTACGGCATCACTATTAGGTCCGTTGTTTCGTTCAAGTATCTGTTGACAAATGTTACATTTATTGTATTTTTACATACTAGCATAAAAGATGGCGCACCATGTATAATATATTTCTTGTTTAGGAAACAATTTTCTCTTGTGGTTTGTCAAAAGTCTAGAGCTTAAGTTGTATAAACCTAAAATGGTCCGCGAGTTGATAGAAGTTAAACAGCGCTGATCTTGATCGTGTATAACGCATATAAATAACACATACATATTATGCAGTTCGACGAGCCCACATTTTCTCTAGTCGGTGATTGGTTGAAAAATAATCGTTCGACTCAATTCTCTTTATGTGTGATCGTTCCGTTTCGATTGTATCGTTTAGATCAAGCATTAGGTTATGTGCGGTTAATACAATTAACTCGAGTGTTAACTACACAACATACATACATGGTAACATTTATAAAATCAATAAACTTAATTATATTTATTCCTTGAGGAAATCATCTTCTTCGACTGGAGCAAATCAAAAAATACAAAACAAATTTCTGATTTAAATTGAATCAATCAAGACTTTTACATAACCTGTCAATTATAAAATAGAAACTTACTTATTTATACATATGTATATGCATGTATATATATAGCATATGTGTGTATGTTGCATAGTTCAAAATTAAATTAATTTTTGTTGAGATGAATATCATCTGTGTGTGTGTGTGTACGGAGACTCAATTAAATAATAAAATAGTTTTCAGTTTTTCTTTTTTTTTTTGTTGTTCGAAATTAAAAATATCGATTTGATATCCATTCAAATGTGTCAATAACGTATTTATAATGATGATGAGTACAAATCGTATCTAATAACAATATACTCTCGTACATTTGTTCGGTTACTATTTTTACATATAATTGTTTGTACAGTCATCATAACTATACTACTAGTATAGCTACTGCACATCAGTTAGATTTTGAAAAATAATTTTTTTTACATCTTGTCACATGCAAATATGTTGAATTTGCATAAAATTTGTGTGTTTTATATACTCGCACGTATATACACGAGTTTGGGTTCTAGTAAAATGCTTAATCGGATGTTTTTTTTTAGAACGTATACCGGAATGATTGGAAAGTGTCAAAACGCAACCTATTAAAATTATTGTGGAAGTTTCATTTTTAAAATACTGCAGATATTTGTATAAATCAGTATACGCTTACCACATTTGTAATAATCGAATGTTAAACCTAATGGTTGCTATATAATATAAAAAACGTGAGGTGTGACCTTATTTTATAATTGATTTTGTGTAATATTGGGCCTATTCCTACAGCCGTTTATATGAAACAATAGTTAAGGCTAGAAAGGTATGTTAGTTAGGAAAGAACGAACCGGTTACCGATAGCTGGCAAATCTTTACTAAATCTGACTAATGAAATCTACTAATCTGACTATTCGCAATCTCCAATCTGCAACACCTATGTCCAACCATCCCTTATGATTAAAATTAAAACATTAACACAAAATTCTGAAATAAATTTATAACTTTGTCACTCAGAGAAATCTGCAATTAATTATTTTATTATTTCGCTAAGCCAAATAAAAGCTACTCTAGAATTAAACTACATTTGACAACCCACTGCGCCAATTTACTAAACTGGTAACCCCGGTTTTAAATTCCAATACTCGGTTACCGGTCATCAACTCAGATATCCAGTCTATAAAGCTGATTAAGTATTGATGACAGACGACCTCAAATTGGAGGCGAAAAATAAGGGTGCCCATTCTAGCATACTAGTGATGTGCCGTGATAGGATCACTTCCAGGAGAAAATACTTTGTACTTAATCAAACTATGTACTTCCAATACCTATAACAACCCAAATACCACTAGAACTCACGGTTCAACCCACATACACTTACAGATTAAAAACTTGGAATCGAACCCGAAACCTCCGAATGACAGAGCAAACACGCTACTTTCACTATCACGAGACCGACAAAAATAGCTAATAGCTTAGTTTTTGTTTCATCTGGAATTACGATCATACAATGTGGGCCTTTTGAACTGACTAATTTTAAATGCTTGTAAAATCTCTTCCATTTTCATGTTGCCACTTATTAGAACTTTTTAATATATGTTGCATTACATCGTGCAACGGTTCTGTCTCCAATATTGCAATTTCGTTGCAAATATTCTGGTTTAGTACCTGAATTGCAAATATCAAGAAATCCAACATAAATATCAGGGGAACGAGGTGACCGTCAAATCTGAGGAACGGGGTGGCCAATTTCACGAACGAGGTGAACTTTTTTGCAAAATCGTCATTGTTTCTTTCGCGGTATGAGCTGTAGTTGTATCTGCTGTTTCCATATGTCACCGGTCATCAACTCATAGAGTTGACCTTAGATTGGAGAGCAACTTGGGGTTTCTAGCCTAGCACACTAATCATGTGTCGTCATGAGATCACACATTGCAGTCTAATCCATCTCGAGATTTATTATTTATATTCTGCGTCTACACTGTGAAAACACTATACATTTATAGCTTACCACACTTTACCTTAAAATTATCTTAGTGTCTGTCAGTACCATTTCAATATTGCGACAGTGAAAATCACCATAAATCCGCGATGTTCACAATGACAATCCCATGTTCACATAGAGAACAAAAGACCTATAACAGCAACCGCCTAAAGTTGCTATCATACCATCCACACAAACTAACTAGTCCAATTTGCTAAACAATACATATTCATATTATGTATGGTATGTATGTATGTACATCCCAGTTACTTCCACAGTAACAGTCGAAACACTCTCCAGACCCCATCCATGGTATGATGAGTCCACAATCCTCCCAGTCTCCATCACTGTCCATCTCGAGAGACAATACACATGACCCGACAGTTATTCAATTACAACACGATCATCCAGTAAATCGCTAGTTCGTCCTTAGGTGAACAATTCGGTCACCCATTGAACTTTAGCAAAACACCACTATCCAATTAGATAAATCCACATAACGGCCATCCTCCTAAAAACATTCAACACGTCCATGTCTGATCTACGCAATAAAACCGCCGTCCAACAAAAAAAACTTTCTACCCGAAACTGACGTGAACAGCAAATCCATAAGCCATTGTGTGACTTTATTTTACAATAGGGGCCAAATTTAGGTTATTCACAACAGTAAATTTCTAAGGGAAACGACATACGTCGTAATGGAGTCTAAAACGTTGACTAATATAAATAAATAATAGCTTAGTTCTAATTATAAACTAGAAATGTGCGGCCTATTAATGATTTCTTGAAAGAAACAGATTTGGCCGTTGTTTAATCTGGAATTACGAATATACATTGTACCAACATGTTCGGTTCCTGAATATTTTGTGATTTATTGACGTCAATCCATTCCTTCAAGAAAACTCTTAAAAAATGAGGGCAGTCAAATCTGGGGAACGAAGTGGCCACGAGAAAATAATTCGCTCATTGTAAATGATCATTGTTGTTTTCATTTTCAAAAAAATAACTACTGATAAGGATAACTCTACACTAAACAGTGCATCTAATAGGATGTAATTGTTACTGATACAATCCTCTTTAATTCTCCGTGCCTCAAATTTGTTTATTATGACATATCCATTTAAATGCATGGTTTAGCATAAATCTTAGGTAATTGAATTTTATATCTAGCGATGTTATGGAGATGCCCAGCTCGTCGACGAGTAGATGGATCAGTGTAGAGACTTTCTCATTCAGCATCCATAGCTTGTGCAGTGCGAACAGGTCGAGAAAAATTTGTTCATATGGTTCATCACTTACTGAACTCCGATCAAAATTTTATAAGTGATTAGTGTGATTTCAGAGATGCACCATATGTAAAGGAGATAGTTGCCATATGTGTCAGAATCACAAATAAGGCCTTTAATCGGCCAATCCCAGTTTTTTAATTTTAGGTGCCCTAAGCTTTTAATATTTCTATTAAAGGAGTCAGCCTTAAACTATTGTGATTTTAGCACCATCATTGAATAGGCAGAACAATAAATGAATTAACGTCCACATCGGCAAGACAAAGTGTCGGGTTAGTACGACCCTGGAAATATACTGAATGACTAGTGTATAGCGTGAACGTAGCACAAATGATATTTTGAGTCACAATGCTCTGCCAATTGTTGGAAACATTTCTTAATCTTTTCGGAAAAAAGTCGTTCCTTATTCTGTTAATTTCCCATTTGCCAACTCTTTCGTAATTATTGCACTGCACCTGTCTCATCAACGACAAAATTTGGTTAACGTCTATATGGTCTATGAAATTTGCTTTAGTTGGTTTCTGGATCAGTACTTGTAGCTTCCTCTTTAGTTTTAGCAATCATTATATTTTACATATTTTTACCATCCGGGACTAGCGCTAAAGCTAAGATTTTTGATTAACTTCTCTTCTCAGTTTTTTGCAGTGTACATTTCTACTTTCGATCGTATTATCAAATACCAATTTATGTTCGAATCGAATTGATGGTTCGAATCGAACAGCAATACGAATCAAATTCCCAAATAGACTTGCTGGTCTAGTTTCATATTCATAACATTTAAGGAAATTTTCGAGTAAGCTGTGATGAAACTGAAAGAATGTACTTGCCACCGTGATTCTTTCTCCAATTTCGATTGTGCTCAGGTATAGATTATATGAAATTAGGGACTCTTGTATATAATATACTGGTGGTTCCTTTTTGGAAAAATAATATTTTCCCTATTATATTGTAGATGGTATAATTTGATTTCTGAAAAAAGAGCAGAAACAATTTCATCACGAGGCTGAATATTTAACCAATCATATAATATTTACTGTACAGTACACATATTGATATAATCCCTTTTAGAAATGAAATTATATAAATTTAAGGTTATATTTTATTTTGTCGGCTTAACTTAATTATTAATAAAAAATATATGTGTATATACATTTGGATTACAATTAGCCAACAACTTAATACATAAATAAATTTGTGTACTCTGTGATACATCTCTACCTCTAATGTTGCTATTATTACGTTCGGCAATCCATTCAACCCCTTTAAATGTATGTATGTATACAAAAATTACGATTAATAATTAATTTTTTAATTTTTTATATTTTCAATTTCACTCTGTGAATAATACTAAAAAACAACAGAAAATTAAGTTTTTAATTTATTTAGAGCAAAAAAGGTAAAATTTTGGCAAAAACAATAAACATATTTATTTTTTTGTTTGTACCTTTTTAATGTCAAAGCAAGTAAAATCTAATCCATAGTCAAGATCTAAGTCACTCAAAAAATAAACATTCCTAAATGTACAATACAATAATAATAATAATTATAATATCCATTTCAATGAATTAGATGGATGGATGGATGGTCGAGATGGTTGATATACATTTTTTGTTGTTTATGTATTTATTTATTTAACTCTTTCAAAATATGACTTTTCTCCTGTATATCTGCATATGGTATATATACGAGGTATGTACGTACGACTATGAAAATAATTAAATTTTCAAACCTAAGCCCTAATGACCATCTTTACTATATATGTCTCGTATTATATACATAGTTTTTGTATCATATACAAACAAGAAGATTAATCACAATAAAAAAAAAGTTAACTGGCTAAATACCTTTTTACTTTGGTTATGAATTAAGTAAGAGGCAGAAGGACACGACAGGACTCGGTATATTATGGAACGAGTCAATAATATAATAATATAACAAGAACGTTATGTTAATCAAACAAAAGGGTTATGTTAAAATGACAATTTGGTTAGCCTTTTTCTGTTATTCTCCATCATGTTATATATGGTTTGTGTTTTGTCTTAATCTGTATATGTACATATACTCCAAAAATTGGTAAATCTCACCGAGATAATAATCACAGTTGAGATACGACTAATTTATTATAACAACAAAATTTTTTATTTAAACTGTCGGATGTATATGTATGTGCTAAAATGTTAAGATTCTAATCAGTTAATTAGTCACCGACAGTAATATATGTAATGTAACAGAAAAACCACTCAACATAAAAAGGATAATATGTATGATTATGTAGTTTTTGTTTTTGTAAAATAATAACACACACACACACACACATCCACACATACATACACACACAAACACCAAAATATAAAACTTAAATTTGTATTTCCTTTTCTGTGGTTATCGTTGAATTCGTTCCCATTTTGCCAACATTTCATGCTTAGAACATAAAATTGCTCATGTTCGGTTGATATAGTATGAGTACATATATATTGTGGTTGATTCAAGTGCTATATACGAGTATATATGTCTAATATAACAACTCTTCCAAATAAATTTATAAAAAAAAAATCTGAATCAACCCAATCTACTCGTATAAGAACATACCCTATATCTAGAATGTGATAAAGTCATTTAATTTAATTTAATTTTCGTGTAATTATTTAATTCGTGTGCCAATAAAACAATTTCATCATTCCATTATAATCCCAACGTTGTGTGCCACATTTATACACAAAATATAGCAAACTGGAAAATCTAATGATTTCCTTCGTCTCGTTTTTGTGAGATACACACATATATAGAGCACAAATAAACTGAAAAAATCTTTTTTTTTTCGATATTTTCGATTTTGTCGAAATAATTAATATTTTTAATCAATAAATAGTGTTGGGTGCCAGGTGAGTGTGATAAAAAGATAAATTTATAAAAATTTCGTTTCCTATAGATATAATTTTATACAATATCTTCCCAGCAACGGAAATCTACAAAGGAAATTTTCTTTAATTTTCCTGTTTGATATATATTATGTCTTATACATCTTAAAAGTCTGGCACGACACGCATATATACAAAATAGTTTTATGTATTTTTCTAAGGGCAATCTGTAATGAAGCTGAATCATTACTCCCATTAGGAGTATTATTTGTTTAAAAACATTTATTCGAATTACTACATATCACAACGTCTTGGTATTTTTTATTGTTTATTATTTTAACTATTAAAACTGAATACAATTCATCTAATAATTTTTCTTTCTTAATTTAGTATCTTGTGAATACGAAGAGACCCATTGGCCAGCTCCATTTAAAGGTAATTTACTGAAATAGCCTTTGCACTGGTGTCTTTAATCCATTAAATCATGTGGTTTCGTATTCTGCAATCGTCTCGTTTCGTTCTCTGCATGTGAAGTATCCAACATACAACGAATTTCTTCGTTTACGTGTTGATAAATACGTTGTCCGTGAATTATGGCAAGTTTTTTTATTTCATCCTCAACCGTTTGGATATTTAGGTCCCTATGGAGGTCATCATTCCTAATGTACCACGGAGCGTTAACTATACCTCGTAGCACTTTGTTTTGAAAAGTTTGTATTATTTTAGTGTTGGTTTACTTTGTGCAGCTCCAAAGCTGTAATCCGGAAGTTCATACAGGTTTTAACACCTGTTTATATAACAGCAATTTATTTTCAGTTGACAATTACGAGTTTTTCCCGAGCAGCCAACACATTTTTTTTTTTTTTTTTTTTTTTAACGGTTTTTACAGGCCATTATTGGCCCGTACCGTGTCAACAATTTGAATCCATCGGTTTCGATCACGAGCCAGCTCTTCAAACCGTTGTAGACAGTTTGAAGATGCCAGATCGCTCTCTACGCCGTGGAGCCATCGTCGCCGACAGCGACCTCTTCGCCTACCGAAAGGCGGTTCTCCCTTAAAGGTTCGCTGTATCATTCGGTTCGGATCAGCACGCAGAACGTGTCCGAGCCAGCGCACTCGCTGTCCTTTAATTTCATGCACGATATCAGGAATTTGCATTAAATTCCTGATCTCGTGATTGAAAAGAACTCGGTAAGTGCCATCGACGTCGCGTTTTGGGCCATATATCACACGCATGATTCTTCTCTCGAATGTTAGAAGCCATCTTTCGTACTCATCCGTCAAGGTCCAACTCTCACATCCATACATGACAACGGGTCTGATCAACACTCTGTACAGTTTCAGCTTATCCGTATTTGCAAGATATTTTGATTTCAGCAGTGGACGTAGAGGATACAAAGCCCGATTGCCAGCGGCAAGGCGGACCTTGATATCCTCTCCCACACTATTATCGTGAGTGATGAGAGATCCAAGATACTTGAATCTCATCACTCCTTCAAACGTGTGGTTACCACTACTGAAATCAATTGCGTCTTGGTCTCGAAAACCCGAGATAAGATATTTGGTTTTTGACTCGTTGATTTTGAGACCAACAGAAGCTGAACACTGTTCCAGTGGATCAAGTATCTCTTTCACTCCGTTGCCATTTAATCCAATCACACAGATATCATCTGCATAAGCAAGAAGTTGATTGGATTGTCGGAATAAGATGTTGTCCTGAGGTGTTTCACTTTTACGAAGGATGTATTCCAACATGAGATTAAAAAGTATCGGGGACAGCGCATCTCCTTGTCGAACACCGGAATTGATTGCAATAGTTCTCGATAGCCTGTTCTCAACTTTAACACAGCATTGTGACTGCGTTACTGTCATTTTACACAGATGTACATATTTTTTCGGTATTCCTAAATATTCAAGCGCATACCATAATCTTTCTCGATTGATCGAGTCATAGGCTTGCTTGAAATCTAGGAATACCTGGTGTACATCGCGAGATGTTTCGTAGTACTTGGAAAGAATCATCCGTAGCGAAAAAACTTGATCAGTGACTGACCGATTTGGACGGAATCTTCCTTGGTAGTCACCGACAATTTCCTCCGCTAGAGGAGTAATTCTTCCCAAGATAATGTATGACAGTAACTTATATGATGTGCAAAGGAGAGCTATACCGCGATAATTCTCACATTTCAAGCGATCACCCTTCTTGAAAATTGGGCATAACGCGGCCACTTTCCATTCTTCGGGCATAACTTCATTTCGCCATACCAATCGAACAAGGTCGAAAAGACAGTTCCACAAAGTTAGCCCTCCGAATATCAAGAGCTCTGAATTAATGCAATCAACTCCTGGTGAACGATTTTTCTTTAATTTCTGCATGGCCATTGTGAATTCCTCATAGGATGGATCCTCAATGAACATCTCCGCGGTCTGTATTTGAGGGTATTCAAACACAGCTTGTGATACATTTGGAACATTAAGTAAATCAGAGAAATGTTCACGCCATGTATCGAGTACCGCATCGATGTTAACACAGAGGTTTCCATCCTGGTCCCGAATGGCAGTTGACCGAGATCTTAAGGTATGGTGCAATTCGGTGATTCCTTTAAAGAAACCACGCGAATTGTGCTCATTGCTGAGTTGTTGTACTCTTAAGACCTTAGCCTTCCACCATTCTCGCTTCTTCAGTCTACAAATGCGTTTAGCTGTCCTCCTAGCGAGAACTGCTTTGTTTTTCCTTGCGATTGTAAACCGAGTCTGCGCTTCATTATAGGCGATATTTCGTTGCTCAACAGCAAGACGACACTCCTCATCAAACCAATCATTTTTGGGCTTAGTTTTCACTATACCGAGAGTGTGCTGGGCAGCATCGACAACCGAGGTTTTCAATACTTCCCAGACACTGTTCACATCATCAGATTGGTAATTGGATTGTAAAATGCTATTGCTGACAAGATCTTGATATTTTCGTTGCGTTTCTTTATTTATCAGACCTTCACAGGAGAATCGCGTTGTATATTCTCCTGTCCTCCTTGACTTGTACGAAAATTTCCATCGTAGTTTTGCAGTGACTAGATAATGTTCACTGCCTACGAATTTTGTTGACGACCGATACGATCTCACGTCTTGAACAACCCGAGCCCGGTCTTTTGAAATCAACACATGGTCAATTTGGCTTCGGGATGTTTTACGTGGATGTATCCATGTTTCCAAATAGATATTTTTATGGGGAAAGAATGTACTTGCCACTTTGAGATCATGAGCGATCGCAAAGTACATCATTCTTTCCCCATTCTCGGTCGCAGTTTCGTGTCGGGAGTACGGACCTATATTGTTACATAAGTCGGTCTGATTTCTGCCAGCTCTAGCATTAAATTCACGAATCACCAATTTGACATCGTGCTGCGGTATAGAACCCATCAGATTATCCAGATTATTGTAAAATGAGTCTTTATCCTGGGATTGGCTTACATCAGTGGGCGCATGTATACAGACAATTGACAGGTTGGCTAATCTCTTACACATTCGATTTAGCTTACACATTCGATTATCGACTGCTTGAAAGTCCAAGACAGCCTTTTTTACCTGTGGCCCAATGAGAAATCCAAACCCAAGATTTCCGAGGTCATCTCCACTGTGTAGCAACGTATAGCCTTGGGACACATGGTCTCCACTTTTAGGCCATCGAGTTTCTTGGAGAGCTACGAGTTCCAGCCGATACTCTTTCATGCATGTGATAAGGCCGTCCAACGTGCCAGGTTTTCTTAATGACTGCACGTTCCACGTGCCGATCTTCAATCTCGTGTCCGGGTACTTAAGCGGGGGTTGGTTTTTTTTGTTGTTTTGGCGGTATCCGATTTTTTTATTTTTGTTGACATTTTTAACATTTTCACGGTTTTACGGATGCGGGTCGTCAGCCCAGCGATCCAACCAGATTTAGTCGCCTCCTACGACAAGCTCTGGATACTGTGGTGGTATTCTATGGGTATCATGTTTCGTTCGTAATATTTACGAAACACGAATGCCCCCAACCACAGGGCTTTTTTTTGATATTAAGTTCATCTTTTTTCTATTTAACATTCTCTTTCCATCTGAGCCTGGTATCTACGGTCATCCCTAGATATTTAGCCTTATTTGCATACAGAATCTGCAGACCGTTAATGATTAAAGGTTTGTAGCTGATTTTAGATAAGTAAAATTCACATGCGTGGATTTCGATTCATTGAAACCGATACGCCACATTTTAGTCCATTTTATGAATTTTTCACATTCTTGAAGTTTTGTTGTAGATTCCTCGATAGTGTCTCCTACTGAGAGAACTGCAGTATCATCTGCAAATGTTGCAACGGTAGCTTCGTTTAATTGAGGTGATTATCAATATATGGTTTTAAAATCATATAATATTGTTTTGGTAAATCTCTATGAAGTTTGAAGAGTAAAACTCTGTGCCACACCTTATCGAAGGCCTGCGCCACATCTAAGAAGATGCTAGAGCCAACCTGTTTTCTCTCTAATGTATTCTTAATGACATCTGTAAGCCTATGAACTTGCTCTATAGTTGAGTGCTCTTATCTGAAACCAAACTAATGATCTGGGATAAGTTTTTTTGTTCTATGATTCTTTTTAATCTTTTGAGCAACAGGCTCTCAAACAATTTCGCTATTGTTGGTAAAAGTTAAATTGGCCGGTAAGATTTCCTATCATTCGGTGGCTGGCCATGTTTCGGAATCATTATTACTTCTGCTACTTTCCACTGCATTGGTACATATTTTTTCTTGAGTATCGCATTGACTATATTTACAGGAGCTTTATTTGTTTTTAAGTTCTTAATTTTAGCTTTTAGTTCTTTCAATGTTTCAGGGCTGATATCTTCGAAGCAAGATGCTCTATGTGTATCAGTAGTGTTTTCGTAACTGGTCTGACGACTTAGAGGTTGAAATGTTTCTTGAAAACATGTTCAGCAAATAGGTTAGCCTTGTCTTTCACACTTCTAACCCATTTTCCATTGTTTTTTTTGATTGGAGGGGGTCCGCGTTTTTGGTTGTTTAAACCCTTTCCAAAAGGGATATTCGGTATCTTTAGTTGGAGCTAGAGAACAAAGTTATTTCCAATTGTTTTATTTTTCACTGTTTTCATAAGTGCCTTAAGTTTGATGCATAAGTTGTTTAAGATGGTTTTATCTTGCGGCGCACGCGTTGTCTGCTATTTATTTCGGGCTTTTCGTTTCTCCTGTACTAGTTCTCTTACTTCTATTGGGTAAATAACGAAGTTTTCTTTCCTCAATGATAATTTGGGAGTGCATTCCCAGACCATTTTATGACATCAAGGAGCTTGTGTAGTTCCTCTTCAATTTCATATTCACTTTTGATTGGTAATTGAAGTTCTATTCTTTCCTCTACTAACTGCAGGAGAATGATCAGATATTAGATTTTCGTCATTTTCTAAGAAGATGAAGCGTTCCGATATGCCTTTAGTGATGTAGAAATCTATAAGGTCTGGGATTTAGTTAGAATCAGATGGCCAGTACGTTGGTTTCCCTCCTGATTAAAATTCACAGTTTGAGTATTGACCAGCTGCAAGTAATACTTTGCCTTTTGGAGAGGTTAATCTTGAACCCCAAAAGGTATTTTTGGCATTAAAGTCACCTCCGATAGTGAAGTTACTTCCTAATTTCTGGAACATGTTAATATAGTCTTCTTTCTTTAGGGTATACCGCGGGGGACAATATATTGCAGATATATTGCAGGTGTTGTGATAACCAAAGTTAACCGTCACGGTTGTTACTTGCATGGATTCTTTTTCTATTTGCAGTTCTTCATGATAATTAATATTGTCCCTAATAAATATAGCTGGCCCTCCTCTTGCTCGTTCTGATGGATGTGTTGTATGATAACAAGTATATCTCTGGATTGATACATATGAGCTGCTGGTAAAATGTGTTTCTGATATTCAGCATATATCAATTTTCTCAGCGTTTAAAAATAGTTCTAATTCTGCTAGATGTGTTAATCCGTTTGCATTCCATATGGCTATTCTTAATGAGTAGTTTTGATGTCTAGTTTTTGCTATGGAATTATGAACTGAACAATGTATAGCAGACATTATTTCTTTCTTGCTATTTTGGAACTTGGTATTTCCAAAAGGCTATTTAAAATTGCTTGGACAGTGTTTTTGAATTTTTCAGTTCCGTTGGTATTGACTCGATTCCCAGGCAATCGTCTTCTATTGGTTTCTAAGCTAGACGCCGTTTTATATATATTGCCTCGAACGTATCACCCTATAGTTCAAATACTTGTTGATTTGTGAAGTCTGTACTGTTTCAGAAATGTGACACTGTTATACGTTAAGCCTACTATTTTGTAATTATAACCTGAATACGTCCAATTTCAGCTTCAAACGAAATACTTTTCGAACAATTGTTTTTTTTAAAAACCTATTTTGATTTGTGGCATTTGTTTTGTCCTGTGCTGAGTAAAATTCTAAATTAGCAATATAAGAGAAACATTTGAAAAATATATTATCTCTCCCAATATACGCTCTCTCGTTCTATTCTGTTGTTATATTTTGGTTCGGTCTATTATTTGATAACTGAATTATTGCTTTGTATCTTGAGTGTATGTAGATATAGAAAAATCCTCTTTTCGCACTACCACTGGGCTCAGTTTCTATACATATCTATCTTCCTACTACCCCGGTTGATCACTCTTACGAGCTACGTTTGCTCCATCTCCGCTGCTTAAAAGTGCCGTTTATTTTAGCCCCACTTGGAGCTTGAACGGAAGCGAAGAATGGTGTATCGGCACTCTTTTTATCCTTTTTGATCTCTTGAACATCTCAACTTTGCCCTCATCTATTTCCGAAATTCTACCGGATGTACTAGCCTGCTCTTTAATCTACGTCGCAATATGAAACAATTTTTTTTATTGTTGTAAATGTAACTGATTCTGGCCGGACTAAGATGGTTCTCATCTGTAAATGGACTATATTCTATTTGAAAAGTTATTATTAGTAGAGTCAGCAGAATCATCTTAGTAATCCCTGAATCAACCTTCCATTGTCAATAAAAATATTTTTTTATATTGAGCATTTTATATTTACTATACTCTGGAATGAAATGAAATAATAATTTAGATGTTGCCTGATGAACCTTTTTATGTTTTCTGGGATTGTAAGCCTTTCTGTCATATAACTCTTTTTAAAATTCTATACCAGAGCAGGATATAAGGTTAATGGTTCAAAACTTTATCGCTATAACTGTATATACTTTATAGATCCATACAAATGCAATCGAAAATGGAGAGAGAATCAAAGTGTCAAGTACAGTTTTTCCTTATAAGAATTTTCTTTTGAATACATGAACACATCCACGTAAAACTTCAGAAGCGTGTGGCATTTACATTCAAACCAAACTAATCATTTGATTTTAATTATAATTTAAGCCACGCCACAATAATATAACAGTTTTAACTCAAACCAACTTCAAACCCAGTAGCAAGTGACTAATGTATTGGTCAATTTTTCCGTCCAAAAAGGTAATTTAATGACGTCACATCTCACTCGAAAATTTCCTAGAAAAGTTAGACCAAACTTTAATCTAAAAAACAAATAAAAATGGTTCATCAGGCAACACTTACAGATTAAAAACCACTCAAGCAAAGAAAATTAATTTTTTGTTGGAAATGGAACTGATTCTGAGATTACTATCATACTATATACCATATATTCATGGTCTCTAAACGAAATATATTCTACTTGAAATTGCGTTTTGTAATTCTCTAATAGCAGTTGGATTACACATTAGAATTTCGAAAAATCCGATTTCGTTTTGTCTTTTTGATTTTATCTTTCCAATCTGTTTTGAGGCTAGAGGCACTCTAGCCAACTATTCGGTTCACTTATTTACGTCTTGCTTTACGCCATTACTGCTAAATCGAGGATGTACGGCTATCAGTCCGATTACACGTAGAACCACCAGCACATTGAATAGCTCCATGCCAGCTTATAGTACTGACATAGAAGATGTGTTGGCCCATAAGTTCTGCACTCCAACAGACGGTCATAGATGTGTTCATTCACACTATCGATCATAATCAGATGATACAAATTCCCTTTTGCATCCCGTCCCTATCGGGATTCGGATCCCGGTACCTCCTGCTCCAATTGCCGCTTCGTTTTATCGTTTTAGTTTCATAATATCTATTTTTTCGAGGTCGCATTTTCACTATAGCAAAATCGACTTTCGGATCCAATATTGAATTTTTCATAATAGCCATAACCACACTCCTTCTTTTAATAAGTCTCAGTAATTGAACCAATCAAATTATGATAATAAAAACCTCAACATACATTCATTATGGTATTATCAGTAGAGGCAGCAGTCATCTTATAAATTCCAGAATCAATTCACTTCCATTTCCAACAACAAATAATTTTTTTGGGCATGGGTGTTTTTTATTGCATTAAAAATTTTCTTTTGAAAACGTTAACACATCCAGGTAAACGTCAGAAGCGTGTGGTCCAGATAGTATCAACGTTAGCTCAAGACGTGAGATAGCATAAGCCCGCAAATAAATATGAGACAGAGCAACACATAAAACAATTACATATATGGAAAATATTTGAAAGCTTACTGGCTGATATCGTCCGTAGACCTTCGATCAAGAGTGAATTAAAGTTAAACATGATTTGCAATCAGGCAAAAAAATAATATACCCACGCCTGTGATTTTAAAATTCACCATACATTAGACCTCGATTAATTGTAGTTTGGAATCTCGAACAGAAACATTAAGAAGTGCAGAATTATTACGAATAAAGTCTAAAATAATTATGATTGACCGTCTAAATGAACGGTTTGATTGATATTTATGATGCATTTATAACCAGAGCCATGTATTGGGCGGAAATTTCTTTGAAAGCAACCAATAGTCCCGAGGTAGTCAGTACAAATAATTGCTCATTTCAAAGAATGATTTCATAATTATTCGGTCACACCGAAATATACGGCAGATAATATGAATAAGCGGCAAAATTCGCCAATATATTTACTTTTATACTAAAACCTTACAAGCATTCTAAAATTCCAACAAATCACTTGATCTCTTGAAAGGAAGCAAAATGTAAATGAAGTGATTGAACGTTCTCTTATTTTTTGGTCTTTACAAGAGGAGTAGGCGGAAATCACACTAATACAAAAAACTGATATATTGGAACACAGCTGTGAGAAATTATAACCAGATGTAAATCAAAACTGACACCCATAGAATAAACTACTCGATGGGATCGCGTGGATGGAAGAGTGTGCAGGCTGTCTCCTACAGTGTCCATTAGTGTATCAAAAATACTTCGTGAGGAGCAACTCGCTTTATGCACCAAGGTGCAGTTGGCAGTCTCTTATTATTTAATTTAATATTTTAAAAATTATTTTTCGTCGTTTCACGTTTTCTACACGAGATGAGCAACCTTGGTTATCCTTAATTACATCGGGGCAACTGAAGAATATAAAACCAACATTAAGAAAGAAACTAAAGCACGATTGTAAATATGGATCGTGTATTATTATGCTACTCCATTGCTGTGAAATGTTTTCGCGGTCGTATCTCGTGTAAAATGACCATCAGACGTCACCTTACCAAAAGACAGTAGTGGCGATTGTGAGTATAGCAGGAAAGAACTTTTTCAGCTTTGGACTGTTTTATAATTATTTCCAACCATTTATACACTATTTCCAGTTATTTTTCAGAGTTTTCGCGTTTTTTACATATTTGATGTAAATTACACGTTTTTTACGGTAATTTACGTTGTTTACATAAAAATGTAAATAACGTTTTTTACATGTAAAGTGACCATCACTGCATGTAAAGTACCCTGTAAATTATATTTTGTAAATTACGCACCTTACTGCGCTTCTATATCCATAAACCTGGGTAAAATGACTATAACGTAGTTACAATATTGCATCAGGAAAAAAGTTAAGAACAGGCTATCGAGAATATTTTCATTTATTCTGGTGGTTGACTAGAATATTCATTGTTCTCATTGAATGTGTATGGTATTTAAAAAGATATAAGTTTTCGATAGCAAGACGTAGTGGTTCTTAATATTGGTAAGCACACTTTTAAGAAATTTAAAAATTGTAAGTGCTTTGGATCCTTATTACTCATGATTTTCAACAAAACTATTCTAGAGTTAGTGGTTGGAATCTTGTTTGCTATAACTGTATACTCTAAAGATCCAACAAGAGGAATCGATAATGGAGAAAAAATTACTATACCAAGTGCAATCTTTCCTTACTAGCACTTTCTTTTGAATACATCCACCTAAACTTTAGAATTGTGTGGCATTTACATTCAAAACGACCTCATCATTGGATTATAATACAAAACAAAATACATTGTGACCATACCACAGTAACAATAATAGTTGCAACTTAAACAAATTTGAAACCTTGTAGCAAATGACTAATGAGATGGGTTAATTCGTTGAAACGGTTAATGACTTCACAGCTTAGTCGAAGATTTTTCTTAAATTTTCATGAATGAAGCTAGACCAGACCTCCAGAATTGCTTCATTTTTTGTTGTTTGGCGGTAGTCTTCGCCACAAGCAACGTATTTATTTTCAGAAAATTCCTCTTCTGAATCTGTGCCATCAGTTAACTGCAAGAATTCATCACTACTCTCCGATGAGCCTGTTTGACGATTTGGTTTTTTCGTACGAGCCGCTTCCAATTTTTTTTTATTGGAACGGATTTTATTTTTATTCTTTTCTGACTTTTGCAAGATTCTGCATTTTTTATTTGCAATTGTTTCTGGAAACGTAAGAATGGAAACCAATTGCCACACCAATTGGTACAGGAGAAATCTGATCAAGAATTTTTCCTGGCGTTATCGAACCGATTTTAGAAGCTGGTAAATGCATATGAATTGGTGCTACTTGGAACTTTAATTAATTTTAAAGATGTTCCGTGTACGGCGTCTGTTATATCTGGAGTGTTTTGAGCGCTGCAATTCGGATTACCTTCATTTAATGGTGATGATATTTCACTACTGGAAAAAGGTGAAATTGAATTTATAAAAAAATGTATAGGTACCTATGCATGTATTGGAATATGTCATAGATATCGTTTTATGTAGGTGCCTAACTGAAGTTCCGGGTATGATATATGGCATTACTGCAACACTAGCGGAACTGTAATTTAAAACATTTATATTAGTTCATGATAATGCATTTCTGCTGTAAAAATAAAATTTAATTTAAATAAGTGGTTTTTATTGATTACCTGGAGGAAGCTGTCAGATCAGAATTATCCAAAGTTGTCAAAAATGCATAACTTGGTATAGCATCATAAATGGTACGATTCCAGTTGCCGTAAAAGCGAAAACGGCGTTTCCTACTGTCGCTGATTTACTCCAAGCCTTTGTCTATTAATTTTTTTCCCTGGATTAGCGCGAGCATATTTATTGCATTCCTCATAGTAATTGGTTTTTAAAGATTTAAAAAAGCATCGTTGCAGGAATTGCGTTGTATGACTTGGAAGACAAATAAGAATAACGTTTTGCTCTGCTGCATACTCAAACATTTCTAAATTGCTATAAGATGAATGGCCATCAAGAATAATAGCTACAGTGCCTGAAGGCTTTCTGGGCACAAATTGAGGTTACATATGCTGATTTTTCAGACATGACTACTGAGGCACCCGGAGGCATTCCATCTTCAAATTCAGGCTTCTTTTGTTTCCCTTTAAAAATACAGGTAGGTAGAATAAAAACTCCTTCAGCGTTGCAACAGACTATGACAGAAATTGTTGCTCCCTTTTCACCCGATGCAATTGCTGCTATGTTTTTTGAACCCTCCTCTGCCAAAACATGTCCTGGCCTATTATTAAATTACACGCCACTTTCATCCACATTAAAAATGTGCCCTGGTTTATCAAACAACTGATGTTCTGTTGAAATATTTTTCAAGACATCGAAATAACTCTTTACATTACTTCGATTCATCCCTGCAGCTCGATTAATTGAAACTCCTTCAAATTTTCTGATAGAAATTTTGGGATTACGCCTTAAAAATGATTGGAGCCATCGATATCCAGCCATTTTTGTTTCTTTATTAAACGGGGTCTCTTGTAGGAGCAAATCCGTGCTTTTGTAATTTTTTTATGTGTAAAATAATTTTCTCAACTTCAAAATCAATTCCAGATAGACTCAACGTTAGATCAAGGCATGAGATAGTATTTGTCGGCAATTAAATACAATTAGAAAGTGACCATATTAAAGCATTAAGGGCAGGGCAACGTATCAAACATTGTCCAGCAGACTATCGATATGGTGAAAATTAAATAAAATAATTGATTTGATAAGAAGTGAATGGAAGTATGGTTATTATTTGTAATCTCGATATACCTTTGCATGAACACATATGGCATAAAAGTAATCATATTTAAGTAATATACTCATGATAACAATGCAGGTGTTTTGTATCTTGTCATCCAATTCGAACTTTGACAAATTTTAAATTTCAGTTACGCAAAAGTTGAATACAGAGCGTTGTTCAGATCCGTCTGTGATATGAGTATGACAGGTATCTTCAAACATGCCAGAAACGAATCATTCGTGTGATTTATGAACCAAAACGAGACGTATAGATAACATGTTGAATCTTATAATGAAATGAGTCGTTTGGAATTCTGTCCAAGCCCGTGAAGTCCAACATAATATTATACAATACAATTGTAATACATCTGTTAACAGTTGAAAGATAAATAAGCACAGGGCTCACATTACTTATTTTCAAATTACAGAATACACAACAATAACGTAAAAAAGTTAAAATTGTCCATCCAAATAGTATAAAACATAAACAAACATTAAATCATTTAAACTTAACAATAAACTTTTACTAAGATTTTTTTTTTTTAATTTTTTTGCAGTACTGTTGAAAAGTGTCTATACAGAAGAATGTGGTCAAGAAGAATTGTCGAAATGTGCACGTCCCCTAGAATTTTTATCGTCAACATTAGATATAGCAACAAACAAAGAAGAATTTAAAAAATTATGTCCTGATTTATATGCTGGTATCTATTGTATAAGAAGTTATACGAGACGGTGCATGAGTTTGGGACAGCGACGTGAATTTATGAAATTGTACAATGGTACTGGTATTGTGATCAAAGAATTATGTTCGAATGTAAAATTTCAAGATGAATATTTGAAACATGCACCATGTTTCAAAAAAATGGATCGTGAATACGATAAATGTGCAAAAAAATATCAATACGAAATGTCATTTTTGCACGAACCACCGCCGAGCGCCAACCAAAGCGATAATATTGCCGAAGGATTTGAATTGTTGCACAAAATATGTTGTTCGTTCAACGAGTATTTGGACTGTTCCGAGGAAAAGGCGCGACAACATTGTGGTATTGAAACAGCCCGATTTACGCGAAATCTACTCGATACGATGGCATCGTCGATCAAAAAATCGTATTGCGAATTTGTTATCAAGGAGCGGGCATGTTACAGTGCTGCAATTAAGCTATCCCTCGACAGTGTTTTAGTCTTTTCAGTTCTGTTAAATGTTCTCTATTATGTATTTAATTTTAGATAATTTTTTAAGTATTTAATGTTTAATAGTTTTAAATAATATATAATGCATCCCACCGAAGAATCGATATAGATAACAAATTTGTACATTTTACATTTGTTACGAATTATATTATGTCGTTATGATGCGGCGACTATTCAAAACGTCGATTTGTTGTCCTCGAATTAGCAGGTATCTAATCATTAAATTAACTTTAACTCTGATCGAATAAAATATCCCTTTTGTTTGTGCTGTAAATATAGAGACGGATGCTGTAATTATGGTTTTACATCTTTATCTCTATAAATTATAGAAATAAACGGAAATTAAGACTGATAATTATTGGAAAAAAACTAAAACATACATACATATATGTAATTTAATTTTAAAAAAATTAGTTAAAAAAATCTTAGACAAAGCTAAAAATCTAAAGTATATATAAATAAATTGTGTCGTCATATTATAAATTATGCTAAATGAAACAATCGTATTTATGTATATATATAATTATTTATCTGTTTTATAAGATCCTATCTAAAGATGGTTCAAAATAAATTAAAGCGAATTTTTTGCTTCGATTGATTCATCTTTATGTAAAAAATCTTTTCTAGTAATTAATAAAAAATATTACATTAATTTAGTAAATCAATAAATAAACTACTTAAAATTGTAAATAAATTATGTATTAAATATTTAGTTGAATATTAAAATCAAATATTTTTGAAAATTAAAACTGTCGCTTTTACTATTACTCAATAGATGGCAACAATTATTTTATTCACAGTACCGGTTGGTTCAAAATTCGCACTATTGGTGTCAGTGGTAGGACAGCATCATTTCTAGAGAATATAAATCCGGAAGATGTAAATTTAATAGGCTGGAACATCGAATGCTGAAGATACTGTTTATGGAAAAAGGGACACTATTGCAATAATTTGGGTTCACATCGTATATTTGACAACATTTTTATTAAATCATAAAATCCTTTATATCTCCGTAAATAGAAGCCCTAGAGCAATTTTAGCAATAATTTGGGATGACATCGCAATTTTAACATAAATATGTTTTGTCATACTGTCATCTTAAAACAATAGTTCAACTAAAATTAAAAGATTCGTGTCCAAGACACAGCCCACTCTAAGTAAAGACACTATTTCATACAAAATATTACAACAACTATATCATTAAAAAAAAATATTTAAAAAATAATAAAATAGTTAAAATTCATTATTCTTTAGAACTTACTAACTTTAACCTATCGATAGCACTTGATAAGGTTATATGGTGCCTTATATTTTCTTAATAACTTTCTTGAATCACCATAGGCTGGTGCTTCACTCCTCAACATAACGATATCTCAAGATTATAAAATCATCGGTTTTTTCTGGTTTTATTAAATTGTCGTTGCTGCGCCACCTCTCGATTGCGTTATAATAAATCAGCCACGGCTATTTCTTCTATTTCAACTCCTAGCACTCGATTCACATATTTTACCTCTTCTGATTTCTTAGTCACTCGGTTCACTGTACTGTTAATTGCCTTAAAAACTTTGCGGTAAAAGCTTTTGACTTGAATGCCGTCCCTTGGTCCGTGATCATCAATGTTCCGTCAGTGGTGACATCCTTCTGACCACTGAGTACGACATATATTCTTAACCCAGCCTTTGTTCCCACGTGTGGTCTGACATAATCGATGTGTACCGTCACATATGGTTCTGGGCGTTTTATAATAAACGCATTTAATACAACGGTAAATGTACTGGCTGACAAAATCTTTTAGTTTTGGGAAATGATACAAGTCAAACCCCAAGTATTCGACTTTATGTGCAAAAAACACACCTGCGTCTTCGATGATGTCCAAATTGATTTCAAATTATTCATACCTCCTGCAACTGTAACTGAAGGGATTATAAGGTCATCTAAGTAAGCCATCGTGATTGTGTATCGAAATCATTCTAGTATATTGTTGATCTACCGCTGGAATATCGCTGGAGCGTACAAAGCCCGAAGAGCATTCTCTTAAAATGGTAGTGACCATCTGATGTCACAAATGGGGATTATGGGATTTCTCCATTTGTGACATCATTCACTAGGATTATAGTACTTGCATAAGGTGATGTACTGTCTTCTATGATATCAACGTATTTCAGTTCTTCCACTAACTTCACTTTTCTCTCTGACTGTGATAACTGAAATGGCCTAAAATAAATCGGTACAACGACTTTTGGGATCGATTTTTGTTTTTGCATTGTCTATTTGGCCTGCAAATTTTGCCTCTCGCCACGGTTTGGCTTTTACTGGTTACAAGGTCATCAACAGTTCTTGGTGTGGTATATCAGCCTTAATCTTCATATAACCTATATAATTTTGAGGTGTGACAGATTCTATGGTGGATTTGAGTGCATATTTATCTGTTGGTGGATTCTATAATCAATCCTCTCGAATCGCTTATTATACAAATGTGTTTCTGCTCCGTGTATTGATGCCCCACCAACAATGGGTACCGTTTGAGCAGTATCTCGAACAACAAGGACTTCGACTTCAACAATCCGCCTCTTATAAGCAATCACTTTTTTCCCTCCTTTTGTTGATTTCCACTCCAGCTTCAGTTCATCCGCACAATATAACATTTGATTTGATGCCCATTCAGTCGACTTTCTTTGAAATACTTTAAATGAGTGTTGAGTTGACGCTATCCACAGGCATTACTTGACTATTGCCGCCATAAATTTTACCAACCTTTGACTAACTCCTTTAGTAATGTACCTGGTGATCGATATTGCCCCAATGGACCCAAGTAATCGCAGTACCGTTTATTGTCTAATCTCATTACGATCCACTTAACGAGTTCGTCTGCTTAAAATTGTGCTTTATTACACAACGCTAGTGGATTCAGTGCTTTCACTCAATGTCACCGTGACGGTACTTAGGGTAGAGTCTAGAAATTCAGACTAACAATTCATAAGTTTCAAGGATAGTGCGAGAGAGAGAGAGATAATGAAGTTAAACTACAAATAAGCTAAGCTTATTCATCAGTCCTGATGTTTTCAAATATACAGGGTGACTGACACGAAGTGTTACCGATGCAGTTTTCGATTTGACCACCCTTCGCCGCGATTATGTCCTTCAAACTGCCGGTCCTTCAATAAAGCTATTGCATGCAGCACAAAAGTGGGCCTGCCACTTTTACCCACTCCCGGCGAAGTACTTGCTTGAGATGATTGACACTTTGGTATTTTTGGTCCCAAACTTGCTCTTCAAAATACTCCACATGGAATGTTATTTCTCAGCCAATCTTAACTGACGCGCGTTTCATGTCTCGGCGCCGAGTCCTGATGAAAGGCTCTGCGACTAAAATATTTTTGTGCCCAATGCTTCAACGCTTCCTCCAAAATATGATGCCGATAAATTTGAGCATTTATCTTGATGCCACGGTCCCAAAAAAATGAGCAGTGAATGGCTGGCCCAAACCATCACAATCGCTGGCACTTGGTTTCGAGTAGCAATCCGTTGTCCGTAAATCTGGTCGTTTTGCTCGTTCACATATTGCTCAATAACGAACAGTGATTCATCAACGTTCGTGGAAGCGTAACAACTCCTTTGCTCTTTCCACTATACATTTTTTTGACCATGCGTTTTTTTTTGGAATTAAGACCAAGATGATCTTTGAATATTTGCTGCATCCGTTTGAGTGAAATGTTCGCCACATGAGACAATTTTCTGCCGCTATGGCGTTTGAGCTAATTTGGCCTGCACCTTCCGAATGCGTTTTTGCAATACACTATGGCAGTATTGTTATAATGATTTATGGTGCGATAAACAAACAATTTAAATTTGAGTGCTCTGTCATCACTGGTTTGACTGCAATGACAGTCTGGTAACACCTCGTATCAGTCACCCTGACCCATGTTAATTAGCTATAACACGTGTGTTATAGGTCTGACAACTAAATAAACGGACGAGATATATAATATATATTTTTTTCTCTATGGCTAAGAGGCAGTAAACGGCCCTTAACGCGTCTCAACTGAGACCTTACGAACCATATAAATATAACACAAGTGCTACACAGCAAATATTTTCAGAATCACCAACATGTTTCTACTCCGAGATTTATTTATCTAGCTCATCCAAATTGTTATATACAGTGACTGAACGCCATCGTTCTTCATATGACGCTAAATAACATCAATTAAACATTCGAAAAAGCATTTGAATGAAGACATAAGTGAAGTATTAGGTTGCACATTGTCAATGTAATTCAATTAACTTCTAACGTAATGCCAAATACCAGAATGCTCCATGTTCATGTAATATTTTGTACTCAAACCAGCTGCAATACATAAATCACACTAGTGGTGTCTAGTGTATGGTAGACGAACTAATATTTGGGCTACTTCACGTAGAATATTGCACAACATAAAAACGATGTAATAAAACTGAATGTAATCAAATTAATTATGCTGTGTTACAAATAATAAATTTAATTAATAATACTAAATTATTGTATAACAAACATTAAATACAATTTAACTCGTATAAACATTATTATTTTCAAATTAACATGTTATGATTTCCACTATTAAATACTAGATGGCATTGTGATCGGTATGTGTAGTTTTCAATTCAATATTGATTCAATTCATTATGACGAAAACGTTCAATTTATAAAATTAACAGTTCAAATATCTATATTGGAATGAAACTTAATAGAATTTGTCTTAATCTCTTTAGGATGAGTGACGTGACGTGAGTGTTGTGTTGATCTTCATACCGATTGGACGTGTTTTTTCCGCTGTTGTAAATGGATAGGATTTCGTGAGTGACATGCTTAAGATTGGATAGGTACTTGACCGGTGGTCTTGACCAGAGAGTTAACTTTAGTAAGCGACTAATTTGCTGCATAAATAATCCTCTTACATACTTTTAAACTTTCTGAAACGGATGGACTAGCAGGCTCAGGTCCCAATGTGAAAGTGATTGTACCAACAATATATGATGATTTACTAGTGGTGTAGTTAGCAGGGAATCTGCTGTGGATTATCACCTTGGTCGTTTCTGTGATTAACATTCCTTTTCCTAAGCCTTGTATATTGAGATGCGAGCAGGGCTTGCGCCCGCATAGTTTTGGAGTGGGAATTCTCAGATGTCTATTTGTACCTCTGCTGAATGTACTCCAGTATTATGGTAACATACCTAGGATCACCGTAACTGGTTGGCTTTTACCTCTCCCGTCATATCATATCAATCTCTTTAGGATGAGTGATGTGTATAAACTCATTTATGGCCCAGTTAATCAATTTACGAGGTTATACAACATTATTTATACAACAAATATTTCTTTTTAGTTTAATTTATTCGTTACAATTATAGCGAGGGCTTATTATTAATCGAATGCTCCCATTAACCCGATACCCAACTTCTAATGCTGTTAATTTAAGCTCTGGTGGCATATCAGGCGCTAATTTTACGTTAAATTTCGAAATAATTGAATATAAACCAATTGTTGATTGTAGCAGTCCCAATCGCATACCAATACAATTCCTGGGCCCCTCACCAAACGGCATATAAGTGTATGGAGTAATTTTAGCTTTATTTTCGGGTGAAAAACGATCTGGATCGAATTGCTTTGGATTTGTAAAATATTTTGAATCATTTTGCATTGCATGATGATTGATCACTACAAGTTCATCTTTGTTGAGCACAACATCTGAATTTGGAATATGATACGGTTTCGACACACATCTAAATAAAGTAGATTCAGGTGGATACATACGAAGCGCTTCATCGACAGTTTGTTTGAGATATTTCATTTCTGTAATAGTTTCGTACGTTACTTGGCCATTGTTTTTCTTGAGAACCTCATCAATACTGAGTTGAAGTTTTGTTTGAACTTCTGGATTTTTAGCCAACTCGTACAGTGCTAGAGAAATTGTTGTAGACGATGTTTCATATCCACCCAGAAAGAAGATGAATATTTGGGCCATTGCTTCATTTACTGTAATCTGCTTGTCTGTTTCTAAAATTTAATTAAAATTTGTTATAATTACATAATTACATAATTAGCATCTCCTATCTATACCCACCATCTACGATTTCGGTGTGCCAGGGATCATTTTCGTTCACAGTATTACCATTTCTCAACCTCACCAACAATTGTATAAAATCGTGCCGAACAATTTTTTGGTTTTCACGCATATCCAAGCTTTGAATTGTAACCGATCGCAGGAAATCCTCCAATTCCTTGTTTGTTAATCGCATACCAAAAAATATTGCAATTTGTGGACAAACGAACGATATAATGTCGCGAACAATTTGAAAACCCTTAGGGCTGAAAACCATTTCACCCATTTTACGAAATTTATCATCCGGATTATTCAAACTATTAACTTCAATACCAAATGCCACCGAAGTTATTACATCGGTGGTGAAGCATTGTACAATTTCACGAATTTCAATAATCTCACTTTGATCCACATTCCGTTGTACACAATCCTGGAGTCGATTACCAATATCAATGATCAGTGGAAACATTTGCTTCAATTTGCCCGAAGTAAAAATTGGTGAAAATTTATTTCGTAAATATCGCCATCGTTCATCTTTAGTCGAAAATAAATTCCCAGTTAGTGGATCGACTTTTTCATTGATGTACATGCCATGATTCACAAAATGATCAAAATCTTTAACTAAAACGTGTTTCACTAATTCCGGATCTTTTATAAGAATGGCGGGACGTAGCAGAAAGTACATGCCGCCAAATGGTCCATTAATTTGATGATACGTTTTTTGTAATCCGGTAATAAAATTTTCAGCGAATAGTATCTGCTCGATTCCGACAACATACTTTGGTTTTATGTGTTCAATGTTGCGGCGCGAAAAATACGTGTTAATGTACCAACAATAGTAAATTATTAGGGTGGTGGCGCTTATCGCCAACAAAAGCAAGATCATTTTTTCACGACAGCAAAATTTGCAGTTATATGATTGCGCACTAAACCTGAGTCAATACTGCCATTACTTAATTGAACTCAAAGCTTTAATTTATTTTTATGAAGTAAGTGATAGTGGGCGAGAGATAAAGAGAGCGAGCCAAACAACTTTATGTATGTACTTATAAATGTATTTATCTATTTATACTTGTTGATAAGCTGACAGTGACGTAATTATGAAAAAGGGTAACAGTAAGAGTGCCGGCACAAACTGACAGTGAGTGACATAAAATAAGTCTTGTTGTGAAGTAATGACGTGATTCATGCTTCTGTCCTAATCTGGTTTCTTATTAACTATTTTGATCGATTCTCAAGATGGGGAATCTCCATTCCTATACTGTCTTCAGTATGATCATTCGATTTTCTTCTAATGGATTGGACTTAGAAGTAAGTATCCAGCGAAATCCTTTTTTCAAAATATTAGCAAATTTCAAAATGGTAGATAAAGGTAAAGGCTTCCGAATGAGCATATACTTTGATCATGGTATTCTGTCGATTACGATCACATTCAAATCTCTTGATGTTTTAGTCCATTCAGACTTTATCACATTTAAAGAAAACTAGTATTGGAATCCGCGGTTAGATTATTCACTTTATTCATTTTCGTTTGTTAAACTTTAAATTCAAACCTCCCTTCACATCAAATCCAACACGCATAGCATGAAATTCTAATGTCGGCGATCGGTCGGGTCCTAACTCAACATCGAACTTGGACAACAGAATGATAAGTCCTATTTTGACTTGCATCAATGCCATACGCATTCCAATACAATTTCGCGGCCCATCACCGAACGGTATAAACGTAAATGGAGTACGAGCCGCTTTGACGTCAGCTGAAAATCGATCTGGATCGTAGACAAATGGATTTTTGTAGTGTTTAGCATCGGTTTGAATGCCATGTACCGGTATGCAAACAATTTCATCTTTTTTGATCGTGACATCCGTGTCCGGTATCTGATAGTTTTTATTGGCTTGTCGTAATAGAACCGGCACTGGTGGATATAGACGAAGAGTTTCGTCGATCACTTGTTCTAAATATTTCATTTCATGAATGGCTTCATATGTTAATGTTCCATTGTTTTTCGAAAGGATTTCATCGATTTCGGACTGTAGTCGATTTTGAATGTCTTTAGATTTTGCCAGCTCGAACAAAGTAAACGCCATGGTTGTTGATGATGTTTCAAATCCACCAGCGAAAAATATGAATACTTGGGCCATTATTTCATTTATCGTCAACTGTTTTGAATCCTCTGAAAAAAATTTGAACACTCGATTATACATGTCTGTTAGAATAAATGTTTGATTACCATCGACTATAGTTGTATTCCAATGTTCTTCGTCCGTGACTCTACCACCGTTGCGCAACTGCACCATTAGCTGCATAAAATCATGTCGTACAACCTTTTCATTCTCACGAATATTTAGCACTTCAATTGTAATATTTCTCATAAAGTTTTCCACTTGCTGGTCGGACACTTTAATTTTAAAAGTGTCGGCGATAATTGGTAGCGTCATAGCCATTATTTCCCTCAAAAATCCCCATCCATCGGGATGCATCGCTCGATCACCGATCACACGAAATTCATTACCAGGATTATTAATGCAATCGGTCTCGATACCGAATATAACCGATGCAATAACATCGGTGGTGAAACAAGCCATTAAATCGCGTACTTCGACACTTTGATCGACAACCGATTCTACTTTCGTTACTAAACGATCACTTATGTTGATCACTAGCGGGAATATCGATTTTAATTTCCCGCTTGTAAACGTGGGCGACAATTTGTTTCGCAAAAATCGCCAACGTTCACCTTCGAGCATTAGTAAATTACCAGTTAGTGGGTCACGTTTCTCATTCACATACAAACCGCGGTTCACAAAATGATCGAAATCTTTGATAAGTACACGTTTTATCAGATCCGGATCTTTAATCAACCACATCGGTCGAAACAACATATAAAATCCACCAAACGGTCCACTTATCGAATCGTAATCATCGCGTATTATAAAATTCACATTTTTCGTAAATAGATCGAGTCCAAAGCCACCGATGAGCTTTGGTTTCATAGACTCTACATTTCGATTCGACCAGTAATTATTAACGCGGTATACAAGATAGCCGATGAACGTCACTAACGACAGTACAATTGCGAGTAGTATCGCCATTGTTAATTGTTATAAATTATTGATCTGAACACTAAACTACTTCTCGTATTCCGTCTCAAACAGTAACTAAAACGATTCGAGGTTACATAAACATCGATCGCGTTTTATAAAGCGATTACGAAATAGTTAAATTTGGTTCGTTATTTCGATACGTCGGTTGAATCGTTCACATATCGTTAATACGAGCAAGCCATTCAATCTCACGACACCGATAGTATGTATGTATTGAGGTACAAACAATATACTTGAAGTATTTGGGAAGAGTGCGGCCAAACAATTTTTAATTTGGTGCTCAGTGAAATTGAGTGAACACTGAATAACACAAAAGACGCGAAGAGCAAACGACAAGAGAGCATATAAACAGAGATTAACTACATAAATTTGTTTATATACAATAAACTCAGCTAAATGTATTTCAAGATAGTTATTATATATGTATGTGGTTGTGTACACAAGGTCTTCAATCAATTTGTCGGTTCGAATAATCAATTATATTAAACAAAATTTGCACGGTTAAGTCTGTCTGTTGCGCTTATTTACGCCTTACTTTACGCCACATTTCAACCAAATCGAGGATGCATAGGTCCGATTACCGTAGAACTGCACATTGCATAGCACCATGCTATAGTTTATAGTACTGACATGAACGATGGGTCAGCCAATAAATTCTACACTCCAACAAGAGGTTATAGGTGGGTTCATTCACACCACCGATCGTTATCAGACATGATATGATTATATATGATATGATTGAGACTTACTGGCGTCCATTTAAGAAATCCATAAGCAAATAAATTTAGCAAATAAAACAGAACTGAATTAGAAAATGTATTTGCGCAAAACTGTTCACTTCATAGAGTTACGACACAGGTAAAATAAGAACCCGGATGGTTATCCCACATAAAACAAATAAGCAAAATAAAATAAAGTAAACCTAACTCATACCATATACGTGTCAAAAAATCAGTCCACTCAAAATCCAGACCGAACATTCGAGAGCTCTCGAAGATTTCGCTTTCAAGATTCGAAATGCCTGTCCTAAATATAAAAATTATAAAACGAACACTTAACATTTGTTCTTATATTTCATGTCTCAAAATATTGCATTTGGCAGGTCTATCAATTATTGCCATTCCGATTGCAACATCAGTTCCTAAGACTGTCGGTCCAGTCGGGGACAAATAGTTCTGCGACTGCCGATGATTTGTAACGCGATTGTATATACATGTGAAGGAGGTTCGACCCCCTTTAATAGATAAGATCGGCTTGATGTTTTCAAATCCATCTACCAAAACCAAGACAGGTTCAACCTAATCCATTTCTCACAATAAAAAATTCAAAACACTATCACAAATTTGAAATCAGATGGTGAGAAATTTCTGTTGTATCTTGCTCCCATATTAGAATCCGATACCCCCCGCACCAACTGCCGCGACTTAATAATTTATGAAAAAAATAAAACATGCACAAGACTGTTCCAAGTTGCCTATAGTTATGCGCTGGTTTGACTTCGAATTAAAATCTGAACAATCAAGTCTGAAAATTTAAATATGATTGTCATACCATCCCGTTCTCTTCACAAGTAAAGGATCTGGGCATCTGATTAGATCGCTAGATTACCTGACAAAAACACATTGAAGAATAATAAATTTGATACCTAGACACGCTTCCCCACATACGTGTCAGATATAACACCATTAATCTCTTTTGTCAGACATTGAGTCGGGTTGGAGAGAAACCACTAAACCGCTTTTCAAAATACTTGTTTGTCTGGATATTGTAGGAGTTATTCACAACTCTCCCTCCCCCCATTGCAGCATTTGAGATGTCTGTGGATCTGCAAACAACCGTTCGTCAACAAGTCAGCGACAATTATGTCGATACATAACTGCTCACATGTCCTCAAACACTTTTGTGTCGAAACACGTTTCCGAGAAATTATTTTTATTTACACTTTGAGTATTTTGCTGGGTATATTCTCATTGGAAATTGTTCCTTGAATAATCACATGTTTCTAATAAAAGATCGGAACAATACAAACTTCGAATAGTTTGGGGGAGGAGAAGAAAAAACTGGAGCACTACTTGTGCATTTTGCTTTATAATCTCCTCACAGATTGCTCGGAAATAATACTCGAATAATGCTCGAAAATATTAATTAAATCTTTTGGCCCTGTGGTTGGGGGCATTCGTGTTTCGTAAATATTACGCACGAAACATGAGACCCATAGAATACCACCACAGTATCCAGAGCTTGTCGTAGGAGGCGACTAAATCTGGTTGGATCGCTGGGCTGACGACCCGCATCCGTAAAACCGTGAAAATGTTAAAAATGTCAACAAAAATAAAAAAATCGGATACCGCCAAAACAACAAAAAAACGAACCCTCGCTTAAGTACCCGGACACGAGATTGAAGATCGGCACGTGGAACGTGCAGTCATTAAGAAAACCTGGCGCGTTGGACGGCCTTATCACATGCATGAAAGAGTATCGGCTGGAACTCGTAGCTCTCCAAGAAACTCGATGGCCTAAAAGTGGAGACCATGTGTCCCAAGGCTATACGTTGCTACACAGTGGAGATGACCTCGGAAATCTTGGGGTTGGATTTCTCATTGGGCCACAGGTAAAAAAGGCTGTCTTGGACTTTCAAGCAGTCGATAATCGAATGTGTAAGCTTCGCTTGCACATGAGTTTAGCCAACCTGTCAATTGTCTGTATACATGCGCCCACTGATGTAAGCCAATCCCAGGATAAAGACTCATTTTACAATAATCTGGATAATCTGATGGGTTCTATACCGGAGCACGATATCAGATTGGTGATTGGTGACTTTAATGCTAGAGTTGGCAGAAATCAGACCGACTTATGTAACAATATAGGTCCGTACTCCCGACACGAAACTGCAACCGAGAATGGGGAAAGAACGATGTACTTTGCGATCGCTCATGATCTCAAAGTGGCAAGTACATTCTTTCCTCATAAAAACATCCACTTAGAAACATGGACACATCCACGTAAAACATCCCGAAGCCAAATTGACCATGTGTTGATTTCAAAAGGGCGGGCTCGGGTTGTCCAAGACGTGAGATCGTATCGGTCGTCAACAAAATTCGTAGGCAGTGACCATTTTATGGTTGCTGCAAAGCTACGATGGAAATTTTCGTACAAGTCAGGGAGGACAGGAGAATATAAAACGCGATTCTCCTGTGAAGGTCTGATAAATGAAGAAACGCAACGAAAATATCAAGATCTTGTCAGTAATAGCATTATGCAATCCAATTACCAATCTGATGATGTAAACAGTGTCTGGGAAGTATTGAAAACCTCGGTTGTCGATGCTGCCCAGCACACCCTCGGTATAGTGAAAACTAAGCCCAAAAATGATTGGTTTGATGAAGAGTGTCGTCTTGCTGTTGAGCAACACAATATAGACTATAATAAAGTGCGCTTCACTCGGTTTACAATCGCTAGGAAAAACAAAGCAGGTCTAAAGAGTACAACAACTCAGCAATGAGCACAATTCGCGTGGTTTCTTTAATGGAATCACCGAATTGCACCATACCTTAAGATCTCGGTCAACTGCCATTCGGGACCAGGATGGAAACATCTGTGTTAACGTCGATGCGGTACTCGATACATGGCGTGAACATTTTTCTGATTTACTTAATGTTCCACATGTATCACAAGCTGTGTTTGAATACCCTCAAATATAGACCGCGGAGATGTTCATTGAGGATCCATCCTATGAGGAATTCACAATGGCCATGCAGAGATTAAAGAAAAATCGTTCACCAGGAGTTGATTGCATTAATTCAGAGCTCTTGATATTCGGAGGGCTAACTTTGTGGAACTGTCTTTTCGATCTTTTTCGATTGGTATGGCGAAATGAAGTTATGCCTGACGAATGGAAAGTGGCCGCGTTATGCCCAATTTTCAAGAAAGGTGATCGCTTGAAATGTGAGAATTATCGCGGTATAGCTCTCCTTTGCACAGCATATAAGTTACTGTCATACATTATCTTGGGAAGAATTACTCCTCTAGCGGAGGAAATTGTCGGTGACTACCAAGGAGGATTCCGTCCAAATCGGTCAGTCACTGATCAAGTTTTTTCGCTGCGGATGATTCTTTCGAAGTACTACGAAACATCTCGCGATGTACACCAGGTATTCCTAGATTTCAAGCAAGCCTATGACTCGATCAATCGAGAGAGATTATGGTATGCGCTTAAATATTTAGGAATACCGAAAAAATATGTACATCTGTGTAAAATGACAGTAACGCAGTCACAATGCTGTGTCAAAGTTGAGAACAGGCTATCGAGAACTTTTGCAATCAATTCCGGTGTTCGACAAGGAGATGCGCTGTCCCCGATACTTTCTAATCTCATGTTGGAATACATCCTTCTTAAAAATGAAACACCTCAGGACAACATCTTATTCCGACAATCCAATCAACTTCTTGCTTATGCAGATGATATCTGTGTGATTGGATTAAATGGCAACGGAGTGAAAGAGATACTTGATCCACTGGAACAGTGTTCAGCTTCTGTTGGTCTCAAAATCAACGAGTCAAAAACCAAATATCTAATCTCGGGTTTGAGAGACCAAGACGCAATTGATTTCAGTAGTGGTAACCACACGTTTGAACGAGTGATGAGATTCAAGTATCTTGGATCTCTCATCACTCACGATATTAGTGTGGGAGAGGATATCAAGGTCCGCCTTGCCGCTGCAATCGGGCTTTGTATCCTCTACGTCCACTGTTGAAATCAAAATATCTTGCAAATACGGATAAGCTGAAACTGTACAGAGTGTTGATCAGACCCGTTGTCATGTATGGATGTGAGAGTTGGACCTTGACGGATGAGTACGAAAGATGGCTTCTAACATTCGAGAGAAGAATCATGCGTGTGATATATGGTCCAAAACGCGACGTCGATGGCACTTACCGAGTTCTTTTCAATCACGAGATCAGGAATTTAATGCAAATTCCTGATATCGTGCATGAAATCAAAGGACAGCGAGTACGCTGGCTCGGACACGTTCTGCGTGCTGATCTGAACCGAATGATACAGCGAACCTTTAAGGGAGAACCGCCTTTCGGTAGGCGAAGAGGTCGCTGTCGGCGACGATGGCTCCACGGCGTAGAGAGCGATCTGGCGTCTTCAAACTGCCTACAACGGTTTGAAGAGCTGGCTCGTGATCGAAACCGATGGAGTCAAATTGTTGACACGGTACGGGCCCCAAAAATGGCCTGTAAAAACCGTTAAAAAAAAAAAAAAAAAAATTAATTCTTTAGTATAGATTGAATTGGACCGAAAATCTTACCTAATAATCTTACTGTATGAATGGAATTGGACGATTATGAAATTGAAGGAATGGAATGATTGCATGTTAAAATCTGCTTTTGAAAGAATGAAAATTGAATATGTTGGGTATTTTATCATTTATACAGATGCTAGTGTGAGTGAAAAGAAAGTATAGCTGTTGGAGTATAAGTTCCAGATATGAATGTTCAAAAATATTTTCGAGCTTATGACATCATCTGTATAATGAATACTGAACTGATAGGTATGTTAGAAGGAATTAAGTTTGCCATACACGAGGAAAAGAAAATAGCAATATATTTTGATTCTCAGAGTGGAATGCTAATGTTAACCAATGATGTGTCTATGATATCCTCTCCTACACAGATTGAAAGTAATGAAAGGAGTGATATTCCTGCTAAACGGGGAAGTGTGGGTGATATAGTGAAAATATTTGATAAAAGAGATGTAAGAGATATACTTCAATTCGAGTGTTATAGGTGAATGTATAGAATAAATGGGCATGCATTTCAAAATTTAAGTTTAATGAAAGGAAAGAAGTATAGTCATAAGATATTCAAAGGGTGATACAAGAATGGTACGAACGATTGAAAGTATAAGAATGAATCATGGTAATTGGAAAGAGTGTTTGTTTAAACGTCGTTTGGCATTATTGAAAATTTAAAATAGTTTATTAAAAATTATATAAGAAACAAAAATAAAATCATTTTAATATTTAAAAATGGACAAGATGTCTTCGTATTATTGGAGTTAATCATTAAGTAATTAAAAAAAATTATTTCATTGTACATTTAAGGGCTTTAGTTACAAGTGTAAAGCAATACGATCTGCTGGTGGCATTTAAGCAAAGGGATAAAAAAACACAACAGATGTGATAATTTAAAACTCTAATAATTTAAATAGTCACCAGCAGATCGTATTGGAAAAAGTATGGAGTAACTATAATCACATTAAGAAGAAACTTAACCAAAACGAACAAAACATAGCTGGAGCTGGTGGCTGGCCGTCGAGATACCAAACATTTTCTCCATTGGAATAGTCAGTGATCCTATCAATAGAATTGCAACCGACAGTGGATGGTTCAAATGGTACATGTGATTGCGGCGACTGAATTCTTTCATCCGTCCGCATTAAATAATGATCCTCTCTCAATTGAACCAGTTTTTAGAGATTAATAACGCAGATAATGAACAAACTACAGATAAAAATTAAAATATTAAATCACAAATTTTCGAACAACAAATTACTATTCAGAAACAGTTCCACATATTTTTAAATACGACCATAACAGATTCAAATAAATCAATACAATAGTTCGATTGAAGCGAGATCATATTATTTACGGGAGAAGGAAATACCTACCTTTCAAGTAGATTATTTTTATTGCAGGTAGTACCCTTCGAAATAAATTTCCCTTAAAGCAAGGAATCAAACCGAAATAATAAATACGATCGTATTCAGAAATACCAATTTAGATTCGTATCGAACATGAACTTTCGTAACGTAACACGATACGTATCGTATTCAGGAATAGGGACCCAGGTTTAATACTGACATATAATACCTACTGACGTGGAAAGTGGTTCGACCAATGAGTTCTGAATTCAGATATCGAGTCATAGCTATGTTCATTCACAACATTGATCGTAATCGTTAAAAATTAGTTTTGCGATATCCAAACCAGGTACCTTTCAATCAAAGTATAGCTTTAATTTTTTTTGGCTTTACTCGCAGAAGTTGGTAAATGGTTCCTGATACAGATGAAAAATGGACCCATTAACAGGACAATCCAACCCGTAAACCAAAGTGAGTCATGTCATATAGATGAAAGATGTGAGATATGGAAGTACATGTATAAGCTGCTTAAAATAACTGCAAAACTACCGGAATTTGTCAACAGGGATGATAAGGTTATTCGAACCATGATAACGTGAGGCTAGACGTTGCGAACGGCCCAAAATATTCTACTCCGCCCTTTGTACTTACCAGCAATTTTTGGTGTTCATGAATTCAGGACAGGCTGACCAGTATTTCCATTCTTTGACACATTTCCACCAAACAACTATATATATATATATATGTAGAGGTCTACCTATAGGAAATCTGAGTTTATTGCAAGAAGATTCTCATTTTCTACACAAATAATGTCTTTTATTTCACTATAACAGGTCAGTCGGAACTACATTTGCAAACTCAGTCGTAAGTCCACCTTGTCACGTACTATGGAGACTAACTTTATTCTACGGGAGGATTGTGTTGTTCTGTCGATTCCGATCATATTGTTGTACAATCACCAATGGCATGTTGTATTTGAATCGATGATGTCCATTGTCTATTATAACTGATCTCATTTAAACGAAAATAGAAAAAACATCTGGGGCTGCACTGTATGATTTACTAAATTCTATTAACCTTTAATTAACGTTTATATGTCTATGACGTAATGTAACTATTATATACTATCGTTTTCGTTTATTAAACTTCAAATTTAAACCTCCCTTCACATCAAATCCAGCACGCATAGCATGAAATTCTAGTGTCGCCGATCGGTCGGGTCCTAACTCGACATCGAACTTGGACATCAGACTAATAAGTCCTATTTTGACTTGCATCAATGCCATACGCATTCCAATACATATTCTCGGCCCATCACCGAACGGTATATACGTGAATGGAGTACGAGCCGCTTTGACGTCAGCTGAAAATCGATCTGGATCGTAGACAAATGGATTTTCGTAGTGTTTAGCATCGGTTTGAATGCCATGGACCGATATGCAAACAATTTCATCTTTTTTTATCGTTACATCCGTGTCCGGTATTCGATAGTTTTTGTTCGCTTGTCGTAATAAAACCGGCACTGGTGGATATAGACGAAGAGTTTCGTCGATCACTTGTTCTAAATATTTCATTTCATGAAGGGCTTCATATGTTAATGTTCCATTGTCTTTCGAAAGGATCTCACCAATTTCGGACTGTAGTCGATTTTGAATGTCTTTAGATTTTGCCAGCTCGAACAAAGTAAGCGCCATGGTTGTTGATGATGTTTCAAATCCACCAGCGAAAAATATGAATACTTGGGCCATTATTTCATTTATAGTCAACTGTTTCGAATCCTCTGAAAAATATTGAATATGCGATTGTATAAATGTCTGTTAGAATATATCTTTGATTACCATCGACTATAGTTGTATTCCAATGTTCTTCGTCGGTGACTTTACCACCGTTCCGCAATTGCACCATTAGCTGCATAAAATCATGTCGAACAACCTTTTCATTCTCACGAATATTTAGCACTTGTATTGTAATATTTCTCATAAAGTTTTCCACTTGCTGGTCGGACACTTTAATTTTAAAAGTGTCGGCGATAATTGGTAGCGTCACAGCCATTATTTGCCTCATAAATTCCCACCCATCGGGATGCATCGCTCGATCACCGATCACACGAAATTCATTGCCGGGATCATTAATGCAATCGGTCTCGATACCGAATATAACCGATGCAATAACATCGGTGGTGAAGCAGGCCATTAAATCGCGTACATCAACACTTTGATCGACAACCGATTCAACTTTAGTAACTAAACGATCACTTATGTTGATCACTAGCGGGAATATCGATTTTAATTTTCCACTTGAAAACGTGGGCGACAATTTGTTTCGTAAAAATCGCCAACGTTCACCTTCGAGCAATAGTAAATTTCCGGTTAGTGTGTCACGTTTCTCATTCACATACATGCCGCGGTTCACAAAATGATCGAAATCTTTGATTAGTACACGTTTTATCAAATCCGGATCTTTAATCAACCACATCGGTCGAAACAACATATAAAATCCACCAAACGGCCCCCTTATCGAATCGTAATCATCGCGTATTATAAAATTCACATTTTTCGTAAACAGATCGAGTCCAAAGCCACCGATAAGCTTCGGTTTCATAGACTCTACATTTCGGTTCGTCCAGTAATTATTAACGCGGTATACAAGATAGCCGATGAACGTCACTAACGACAGTAGAATTGCGAGTCGCCATACTACTACTTCGCGTATTCCGTCTCAACCAGTAACTAAAACGATTCGAGGTTATAGAAACGGCGATCGCGTTTTTAAAAGCGATTACGAAATAGTTAAATTGGATTCGTAATTGAGAGATGTCGATTGTATACGAGTATATGTATGTATATATGTATGATTTGATCGTGAACTAACATATGGCATCTACAGTGAAATTGAGCGAACGCTGAATAACACAAACGCCGCGGAGAGCAAACGACAAGAGAACTTGTAAACAGAGATTAACTACAATGAAGTCAGCAAAATGTATTTCCAAGATAATTGTTAGATTTGTATGTCATCCCAAGGTCATCAATCTATTGTTTGGATTCGAACTAAGAATAACTCATATACTGACATACAATTGTATATGTGTCAATAATGGTTTCTTGGTACGATGCTTCGTCCACTTAACATTATCTCATTAAAATTTCTGTTATCAGATAACATATTATGGGCACTGTGATTCGAAATGGTTACAGCAACACACATACACAATTATTTACAAAAAATTTTTAATTTGTTGATAAGAATTAAGTCAATATATTCACATACGGTTATCGATAACAACAAAAAAATTTATTTTTATTTATTTCTTGGCGTAATTCTAATGTTAAGCCCATCAGCCACTTTGTATGAATTCTCAAAGGGCAAAAATGTAAGTTCCCGCGGTGTACCTGGCGCCAAATCAACATCGTACTTTGACATAATCGAAAACAGTCCCATTTTCGATTGTAACAGTCCCATACGCATTCCGATACAATTACGTGGCCCCTCGCCGAACGGCATATACGTAAATGGTGTAATTTTGGCTTTCTCCTCTGGTAGGAAACGATCGGGATTGAATTCATCTGGGTTTGGGAAATATTTGGGATCATTTTGCATTGCATATACGTCGATTAGCACTAATTCATCTTTTTGTAATACGATATCGTGATTTGGAATTTTATACGGTTTGGTGACACTGCGGAAAACGGCTGTAACTGGTGGATAACGCCTCATCGATTCGTCTATGACTTGTTCCAAATATTTCATATCGGATATGGTTTCGTGTGTTAATTTACCCTCGTGCTTCTTCAACACGTCGTCGATTTCTTGTTGTAGGCGCTTTTGAATGTCCTTGTTTTTCGCCAGCTCATATAACGCAAACGAAGTGGCAGTCGATGATGTTTCAAAACCACCCAAAAAAAATATAAAAATTTGAGCCATTGTTTCGTTGACTGTCAGTTGCTTATCTTTTTCTGATAGGACAAAATAAATGAACACTCAGATTATATAAATTACATCACTTTGTATTACTCACCGTCTACAATGTCCGTACTCCACGGATCTTTATCGTTCACGGTGCTTCCATTACGCAATTTGACCAATAGTTGAAGAAAATCGTGACGCACTTGTTTCTGATTCTCACGCAATTCTAAACATTGTTCGGTCACCGATTTCATGAAATTAGCCACTTGTTCATCGAATGAACGCAACCTTAGCATTTTAGCAAAACTTGGGGCACAAAATGCAACAATTTCACGAATTCTATGAATCGTGGATTCGGAACGAAATACCATCTCCCCCATTTGACGAAACTTATCTTGTGGATTGTTGATTGTATCGGTTTCGATGCCAAATGCGACTGAAGTGATGACATCATTTCCATAGCATGCCATCAATTCTTTTGCATCGTAAATATTGTTTTGATCACTACGCTTTGCAATATAGTCCTGTAATCTCACACCAATTTCGGCAATATGTGGGAACATTTGCTTCAATTTGCCCGATGTGAACGTCGGTGACAATTTATTTCGTATGAAGCGCCATCGTTCATTTTCAATGTTGAATAAATTACCCGTAAGTGGATCAGCATCTTCATTGACAGGCATACCTCGATTAACGAAATGATCGAAATCCTTGATCAACACTTGTTTGATTAAATCTAGATCCTTTATATAGAACACAGGCCGAAAGAATAAATAATATCCACCAAATGGGCCCGTAATCCGATTATAAATCTGTTGCGACAAATCGGCAAAGAAATATTTCGACATGTCACCATCTAATCCGGCGATAAACTTTGGTTTTAAATGTGGAATTCCACGACGCGACCAGTACGTATTGAGATGCCACACATAGTATAGAATCAACGTGATAACGCTGATTCCAATCAGTATGAGCACGCCCATGTTTGATTTGAAATTGTTTTACGCACACGTCTTTAACTCACTAAGTTTTAATTTAAACTGTTCGCTTTGTTCAAGCCAAGTTGTTACTAAACCTTAATATTATCTTTAAGTTACTCGTTATGTGAGTGTATGTGTGTATACAAAAATCAAATTAGCGCGCATTCTCTATCTCTAGATTAAAGTAATCAATAACAATTCAGAAATGTGTTTGTGTTAGTGCATTTATAAAGACAGCGGTTTGCAATAGTCAAGTCAAAGACGAGATTTTTTCAAATAAATTTATTAACGGTTTTTACAAGCCTTTGTTGGCCTGAACCGCGTCAGTAATCTGACTCGATCGATCTCGATCACGGGCCAGATTTTCATATTGTTTTAAATAATTAGGAGATCCCAGATCACTATCTACTCAGTAGAGCCATCGTCGCTGTCAGAGACCTATATTCGAGGAAAGAAAACTGTATCATTCAGTCTGGATCAGCACGTAGAAGCTGTCTTTAATTTCTGATCTTGTGATTGAAAGCAAACTCGGTAATTCTTCTCTCGAATGTAAGAGACCGCAAATTCGTATTCACCCGTCAAGGTCCAACTCTCACTTTCATACAAGACAACGGGTCTGATCAACACTCTGTACAATTTCAGCTACTCCGGACTGGCGAGATATTGGGATTTCAGAAGTGGATGTAGAAGGTATAAGATCGATAACCAACGACAAGATGAACCTTGATATCCTCTCTCTCACTATTATTCTGAGTACTGAGAGATTTGATCTACTCGATACGATCTGATATCTGATGCGTCGTGGTCTCGAAAACCAGAGATGAGATATTTGGTTCTTGAACTGGTTGATTTTGAGACCAACGCAGCCACTTTCCATTCTTTCTCCAAAGTACATGGTTCCTTATTCATTTTCTGTAGTAGGCGCATGCACACACTTACACAAACAAATAACAGGTTTGCTACAAATTCGATTATCGATTGCTTGGAATTCCAGCACAACCTTTATTACCTGTAGCCCAATACGGAATCCAACCTTAAAGTTTCCACTGTTCGGAGGTCCCCACTTTTAGACCAACAAGTTGTTTGGAGAGCCACGATTTAAGCCGATTCTCTTTCATATATATGATAAGGCCATCGAAACCCACCAGGTTTCCAACGTCACACTGCATGGCCTCTGCACGTTCCCCGTGCCGATCCTTAATTTCGTGTCCGCGGGTACTTAAGCGCGGGTTTTAACACTCGAATTTTTTATAGGGATGCGGATCGTCAGAGACAAGCTTTAATTACTGTAGTGGTAAATAATTGGTCTTTTGTATATCTTTTGAAATGTTTACAAAACAGGGATGCCTCCACCTTTCGACAATAAACTTCAAAGCTTGTGCTTAGGTTTTAACATTTTATTAACAATCAGATACACAATACAAAATAGTTTCTTACATATTTCTTGGAGTAATTCTTATCTTAAGTCCGCTAGCCACTGTGTATGTGTTCTCATAAGGCAAAAATTTCAATTCCAGTGGCGTATCAGCTGCCAAATCTACATCAAACTTTGACATAATCGAAAACAATCCCATTTTCGATTGTAACAGCCCCATTCGCATTCCGATACAGTTACGTGGCCCTTCGCCAAATGGCATATACGTAAATGGTGTAATTTTGGGTTTCTCCTCTGGCGAGAAACGATCAGGGTTGAATTCATCTGGATTTGGGAAATATTTGGGATCGTTTTGGATTGCATATGTATCGATGTATATCATTTCGTCCTTTTGTAAAACGATATCGTGATTCGGAATTTTATACGGTTTGGTGACACTGCGGAATAGTCCTAGTGCCGGTGGATAACGTCTCATCGATTCCTCTATAACTTGTTCCAAATATTTCATATCGCCCATACTGTCGTATGTTAATTGACCGTCGTGTTTGCTTAGCACGTCATCGATTTCTTGTTGGAGACGTTTTTGAATGTCTTTGTTTTTCGCCAGTTCATATAACGCGAACGAAATTGCGGTCGATGATGTTTCGAAACCTCCCAAAAAGAATATAAAAATTTGAGCCATTGTCTCGTTCACGGTCAGCTGCTTATCCTTCTCTGATGTGACAAAAATAAATGAACACTCATATTATATAAACGACATAATTTTATATAACTAAAGCTCACCTGCAACAATGTCTGTACTCCACGGATCTTTATCGTTCACAGTGTTTCCGTTGCGCAATTTGACCAATAGTTGAAGAAAATCGTGACGGACCACCTTTTGATTCTCACGCAATTCCAAACATTGTTCGGTCACTGATTTCATAAAGTCGGCTAACACCGGATCAAATGATGGTATTTTAAGTAATTTGGCCAAATTTGGGGCACAAAATGTAAAAATTTGGCGAAATTTTTGAACCGTTGAATGAGCACGAAATGCTCTCTCTCCCATTTGTCGAAATTTATCTTGTGGATTGTTAATTGTATCGGTTTCAATGCCAAATGCGACTGATGTGATGACATCATTCCCATAGCATGCCATCAACTCTCTTGCCTCGTAGATATTACTCTCTTCGCCACGTTTCGTAATATAATCTTGTAATCTCTCACCAATTATTGCAATATGTGGGAATATTTGCTTCAATTTACCCGATGTAAAGGTTGGGGACAATTTATTCCGCAAAAAGCGCCATCGTTCATTTTCAATACTGAATAAGCTACCGGTAAGTGGATCGGCATCTTCATTGACAGGTACGCCACGATTTACGAAGTGGTCGAAATCCTTGATCAACACTTGTTTTATTAAATCAAGATCCTTCACATACAACAACGGTCGAAAGAATAAATAATATCCACCAAATGGACCCGTGATCCGATTATAAATTCGCTGGGTCAAATCGGCCATAAAATATTTCGACATTTCACCATCCAGTCCGGCAATGAATTTCGGTTTTAAATGTGGGATACCACGACGCGACCAGTACGTATTGAGATACCACACATAATATAGAAGTAACGTAACGACGCCGATTATAATCATTAAGACTACACCCATGTTGTTTGGAATGTACACGTCTTGAACGCACAAAGGTTTAATTTAAACTGATCGTATTTGATTGACGGTAATTGAGATTGATTCTCAATGGAGAATAATAATTGATCGAATTAAAAATGTTATTCAAAAATTCACGACTGCGCATATATTTTAATGTGGGTTTGTTGTTGTAATGATATTTATAAAATTGTTGGCACCTTTTTCGATATTTGTAGGAGAAGAAGAAATGGGTTTGATAGTCTTATGAAATCGATAAAATGCACTGAGGTTAAAGTTGCGGCAGTTGGATCGAGCGGTATCAGGTTCTCGAATCACCATATAGGGGCAGGATGCAAAGAGGTTTTTCACCATTTGATAATGATCGGTAGTGTCTGGAATGGAGCTATCCAATGTGCAGTATATGAGTCGGACCTATAGTCGTTCGTCCTCGATTTGATTATGTGACGTAAACTAGAACGTAAAAAATGTAACCAGAAAAGTGTTGGGAAAGGCTTGATTCTCAAAACATTTTGGAAAGTCGAAACAGAGACCCACAAAAAGTGTAAAGAAATTTGAGCGCCTTAAGGTGGATAACCAGTACCGCAAAGTTAGCAAGACCCAATATTATAATAAAATAAACTCATTTTAGAGTTTGTAGGATAAGAGGATGTTATTTGAGTTGCTGGTATGCTGTTAATCGAGACAATGATAGGAGTTATAGTTAACAGCTGCTGAATCGACCAGCCATGAAGACTATGGTTGAGTCTTTTCAAGTTGTGGCATTTGTAAATGCTAGGACGGTTTCTGACGATGACGTCCTTGCATGACTGCTTCATTGAAAATAGCAATCCTATCTCAACAGTTCTAGCGAATTACAAATTGTGGGATCGAAAATGTTTTTGATTTTTGTTAATTTTTCTACTGTAGCGTCTATTTGTACTTTGTTGTGAACACTACAAGTTTGGAACCTTGTACGAACGCTCATGATGTTGATGTCAACGTGGGAAAGTTTTGTTTTTTCGACAAGATGCTTCATTTGGAAACATGGACAAATGACCAAAAATCATTTTTAAAAGGGCGGGCTCAGTTGTCGATGCGACATGTAAATGTATATTATATTATTAATTTTTGGAATGGTCCAAACAGAGCCCAAAACTGTTTAATTTGTTTGAGGAGTGTCGTCAAGATAGCTATTCTTTATTGCAGAACAGATGGGCTACCGAATATTGATATTGATTCGATGCTTGACCAATGATGTGTAAATTTATCTGATCTACTTATTCAAATACAGACCTCTAGGTTTCTAATTGAGCATCCATCCTACGAGAAATTCACCATCGTTAAGTAGGAATTAAAGGATTAGGATTAACTTTATAGAAATACATTTTTGACGTTATTCGATTTATATGATGAAATCAAGTTATGCTCGAGGAATGGAAAGTGCCTCTATTTAGTCCAATATTTCAAGTGGTAGTTCCTTGAAATTCAAAGCGTTCAAATTACTTTCCAACGTAACAATGAAAAGTTACACTTCTCAGAGAGAGGAAATTATCGATGACTACCAAGAATATTGTGTCCAAATCAATCAGTTACTGATCAAAACGTCAAGTGAAGTACCCCAGGTAGACCTCCATTCTTAGATTTAACAAAATCGGACAAGATTTATCTAGGGAGCTGTCGAATTTCAAAAAACAATGACACAGTCATAATGTTGTGCTATAAAGTTGCTAACACATAGACTGCCGAGAACTTTTCTCCATGGATGCGCTATCCTCCGATTCCTTTTAAACCCGTACTTGTATACGATACCTCTGATCGATTTCCAACTTCTTTTGGTTTCAAAATTTATGAGTCCGAACCGTAACAACAGGATATCAAGGTCAAGAAATTAAAATATTTTATAAATGTGGACTAGCTGAAATTGTAATAACCTCTTAATTTTGAGAGATAGCCATGTTTGGGATTTATGGAACAAGATCAGACGTTGATCGCAAATATCGAGTGATATATTCTAGAAATATAATAGAAGTTACTATAAAATGAATCTCTTAGTCACGTTCTGCGTGCTAGTCCGAAGGGAGCGATAAAATGATCTGTTAACTCATTTTGGCTGCTAACACTAAGAAGATCTCGCTCAAAATCAAAAGAGGTTGAGTTTTGATTCGAAATACGAACAACGGCCATAGGACCCAATTGGTTTGAGATGAATAACAGATCATTGATATTTTAAAATATTTAACGGATGCATAAAATACGCACAAAGGTACCAACAATAGTAATCAAATGTCGGCGCTTATTCCAAATATTAGTTTGTTGTTAGTGAACTTGAACAAAAATAGAAGTAATGTAGTTTAATGGTTGATCGCAGAGAGCGAAGAGAGAAAAGACGGAACCAAAAACAATAAACAGAGATTTGGGTTCGTCTAAATTACGAGAGAGCATTGTGTGTTTATATAGATATACTGATTCGACAAGTATAATTGATTGTTTGTACATATATGGTTGCGCTCTCAAGGTCATCATATACTGACATCAAAATCTATTTGTTTATTTAGATCATGTCTTGTTGAAATTGAGACAATTTATGACATATTCATGTTCGATGATACAAGTTAGTATCATACAGTATCATGTCAAATTTTGCTATGAGCTGAACAGCACTATAAATCAGCTTGGTTCATCATCCACCATATTCAATGCATTAGATTCAAACAGTCAGCTGATTGTAAGTTTCACTCGTACAGTCCTCACTCAAAAAAACCGACCGACCGCCTGCTTGCAAATTTAGATATTCATGGAGTCTCTGTAAACTTATTTGCCGCCTTATTCAATGCCAATTTTAATCACTAATCATTAAGAACTGAAATGGCTTAATGATACGTACGTGGGACACTTAATTGCCGATTTTTTTTTTATTTGGTATCGAATGTAAACAAATGACAATTTATTAGTGTGTTACCGGGCATGTGCGATTCAATGTTATCTATAGAAATTCTATATACATAGAAAAAAACTTGCCGATTCACGACAAATTGCCGATATATTGTATAAAAAAAATTGGTGATAAGAAGTTGGTGACATCATCCTTATGTTTCAAAATTTTAATCGCAGTCAACAACATTACGAAGCACTATATTTTTGTTTATTTTTTGACATAATCCTTATATTAACCCCGCCAATCTCGCTGTATATTTTCGCGAGGCATTTCCCCCATAAAAATTATATATTTTTAGAGGAGAAGGGCAAACTGTTGAGTACTTATTGTGGCCGTGTTCTTTATACTCTTCCCATAGACTGTACTGCTTTGGATCAAAATTCTTATTTGAGGCTAACTGACGACCTTGACAATACCAGATATCTTGGACTTCATTAGAACAGATTTCGGGACTGGGAGTGTACGTCTGCGAAGGGATATCACAATGGACCAATCGTGCCAGAGATGACTGGAGAAAATAACCCAGCCAACCATTTTCTATTTGGTCTTAAGCAGCATACATTTTTAAGTCGGTGACAGGTTTGCGAGGGAAGTATTAATCTAGACCGCACCAATAAGAATCATCGCTAATTCGTAAAAGGTGTCAATCCAGAACCAAGAGTTTGCGAGCTAATTCCACCTAAATTATTTGATATTTCATTTGGAATACTTTATAGGGTTAGCGTTTAGTTGTCTATTTACTACCGATGGGGTTTCCATCAGTTGGTGCGGGTCCACGAGTTGATAACTCTGGGTTTAATCAAACGATTGTAGCTCTTCCTTAACGTCGTTAAAACTTAATTCAGTCGAATTCATTCATACCTCCTTGGCACCATACACCTCTCCTTCGAAACAAAACTTTTATTGTTGTAATCATTGGTAATTGGTAGCGACTCAATTGATATGTTCTTTCCGTTGTTCCCATTTTGACCAATTCATTGTTACAGTGACTTTCACAGTTTCGCTTTCGTTGATCTTCTTATAAGACCCGACCTCTATCACATATCCGTCATACAGCGACTTGGATGCTGTCGCTTTCTCTATAAATATAACCACTTGGCCATAAACTCCAACGACATTAAATAGTTGAAGATAAGCCAAAACTTAGGATTAAGCGGAATATTTGGAGATAAGTCTAAACTTTTAAAAATTGCTTTACTCACCTCTGCTTTGTTTTGCATAAGCCCTTAGGTCGCTATAATCAAACCACTTTTTACTATTTATTATCGACTTTATTTTATTTATTAGTATCTTAATGTTTCAAAATTTTAATCGCAGTTAATAGCATTACGAAGCATTATATGTTTATTTATTTCTTGGCGTAATCCTAATGTTAAGCCCGCCAATCATTTTGTATGTATTCTCAAGCGGCACAAATTGAGCTTCTCGCAGTGTACCTGGTGCCAAATCGACATCGTACTTCGACATAATCGAAAACAATCCCATTTTCGATTGTAACAGTCCCATTCGCATTCCGATACAGTTACGTGGCCCCTCGCCAAATGGCATATACGTAAATGGTTTAATTTTGGCTTTCTCCTCTGGCGAGAAACGATCAGGGTTGAATTCATCTGGGTTCGGGAAATATTTGGGATCATTTTGTATTGCGTATGCATCGATGAATATCATTTCGTCCTTTTGTAAAACGATATCGTGATTTGGAATTTTATACGGTTTGGTGACACTGCGGAAAACCGATGAAACAGGTGGGTAACGTCTCATTGATTCGTCTATGACTTGTTCCAAATATTTCATATCGGATATGGTTTCGTGTGTTAATTTACCCTCGTGCTTGTTCAGTACGTCGTCGATTTCTTGTTGTAGGCGCTTTTGAATGTCCTTGTTTTTCGCCAACTCATATAACGCGAACGAAGTAGCAGTTGATGATGTTTCGAAACCTCCCAAAAAGAATACAAAAATTTGAGCCATTGTTTCGTTCACGGTCAGTTGCTTATCTTTTTCTGATAGGGCAAAATAAATGAATACACAAATTATATAAATTACATCACTTTGTATAACTCACCGTCTACAATGTCCGTACTCCACGGATCTTTATCGTTCACGGTGTTTCCATTACGCAATTTGACCAATAGTTGAAGAAAATCATGACGCACTTGTTTCTGATTCTCACGCAATTCCAAACATTGTTCGGTCACCGATTTCATGAAATTAATTAACTCTGGCTCAAATGAAAGCATCTTCAGCTTTTTTGCCAAATTCGGTGCACAAAATGTGACAATTTCACGAATTTTTTGAACCTTTGATTCGGAATGAAATGCCAACTCTCCCATCTGTCGAAACTTATCTTGTGGATTATTGATTGTATCGGTTTCGATGCCAAATGCAACTGACGTTATGACATCGTTTCCATAGCATGCCATCAATTCTTTTGCATCGTAAATATTGTTTTGGTCACCACGCTTAGCAATATAATCCTGTAATCTCACACCAATGTTAGCAATAAGCGGGAACATTTGCTTCAATTTACCCGATGTAAATGTTGGGGACAATTTATTTCGTAAGAAGCGCCACCGTTCATTTTCAACGTTAAATAAATTGCCCGTAAGTGGATCAGCATCTTCATTGACCGCCAATCCTCGATTAACGAAATGATCGAAATCCTTGATCAACACTTGTTTAATTAAATCAAGATCCTTTATAAAGAACACAGGACGAAAGAATAAATAATATCCACCAAATGGACCCGTGATTTGATTATAAATTCGTTGAGTCAAATCCGTAATAAAATATTTCGAAAGTTCGCCATCTAATCCGGCGATAAACTTTGGTTTTAACTGTGGAATACCGCGACGCGACCAGTACGTATTGAGATGCCACACATAGTATAGAATCAACGTGACAACGCTGATTCCAATCAGTATGAGCACGCCCATGTTGCCTTTGAAATTGTTTCGCGCACACTTCTTTACCTCACTAAGTTTTAAATAAACTGTTCGTTTTGTTAAAGTCAAGTTGTTGTAAAACCTACAAAATTATCTTTTATGTTTTATAAAAATTAGCGGCTGCGCGTTTCGTATCACTAAATTGAGTGTATTGAAGTACACTGAATTCGTAAATGTATGTTAGGGTATAAAATATACGTTTGTGTGTGTTAACTTTTTACGACAATTTTAACCATTAACCAACGAATCAGTTGGTGTCAGCCAAAGCTTCTGATTGGACCTCGATAATATAAGCTTTGTGTGAATAGACGGCAATTGATTCATACCTTAAATTAAAATGACAAAGTCAAATAATGAAAACCCATTTGGACGCAGCTCCAAATTAACGAGATCCCCAACATCCTCAATTAATAGCTATGAAAAAGAAAACGAAGAACTTCGTAAGCAATTAAGCAAAATAGAAAAGTTGATTTCTCAACTTAGTAAAGAGATCAACATTCTTAAAAATGAAAACGAAATGCTGAAACAGGCCCTTCAAGTTAAGGAAATACAGGACCAGCCAGCCGCAGAATTCTTCACTGATGAAGACGAATTACGCGAGGAAACAGACTGGATCCTTAAAAAGAATAAAAGAAATAGACCCTCTAAAAAAAGAAAAGCTGAATTTTCGCCAGAAATTGTAGCTTCAGACCAGTCTACAAAATCTAATAATATAAAATCAACGGAACAAGAGGCTAAGTCAGCCAAACCCAAGGATAAGGCACCGCCTCCAATCAATATAATGGGAATTACTGAATATGGCGCTGTTCAGGATCTTATGAAATCGATTACTGACAAAGAATTCAGGGTAGTGTCACTAAATAACAATATATGGAAAATCAACACAACAGACGTTGAAACATATAGAGCATTAGCCACGAAGCTTACTGAGGAAGGTAAAGAATGATACACTTATGAAAACAAAAATGACCGCCTGATCAAAGTGATGGCAAGAGGTCTGCATCCTACTTGTAAAATAGAAGATATATTAGACGACTTAAAGTGTAAGGGGCTGAAAATAGAAGACGCCGCAAACATCATCAAAAAAGAAAAGAAGGAAAGTGATCAAGGGGTCAAAATAAACAAGAGAGGGCTCCCATTATTCATGCTTACATTTAATAATAAAGAAAAAATTGAAAACATCTTTAACATTAGAGCTATTCTCAATATGAGAGTTAGAATTGAAGCATTACGCAAGGCCACTGGATTAATACCCCAATGTAAAAAATGCCAAGGTTTTAATCACACCCAGAAATATTGTAATCGAGAGCCAAGATGTGTAAAATGTTCTGGAAAACATCTAGCGCAAGCCTGCCTACTAGGAAAAACAACTACTCCTAAATGTGTAAACTGTAAAGGAGATCATCCAGCAAATTATAGAGGATGCGAGATAGCTAAAGAGCTGCAAAAACTGAGAAATAAAAAACTTCAATTTAAGCAAAACCGTGAGATGCCAGTTAACGGAATATCATCGAAAAACTCAATGAAAGCTCAATCACAAGCTAGTACAGTAGCGGGACCAATGACATACTCACAGATAGTCCAGCAACAAGAGCCACTTTGTATTAAGGAAAAACAAGAATCTTCAAATCTTGAAAAAATACTACGGAGTATAGAAGCTTTGAACATGTGAATTGCAAAACAAGAAAGAAGCCTAGAAGCCGTACATGAGCGACTAAATAAACAAGAAGCAGTGAATGAGTTCACTTCTATGATTTACTAGTATGAATAGTAGTAAAACATTAAGAATTGCCAACTGGAATGCAAATGGCCTATTGCCACAAATTCCGGAGCTAGAAATTTTCTTAAACATGGACAAGATAGACATATGTCTAATATCGGAAACCCATTTCACAAATGTATCGTACGTAAAAATTCGTGGATATCACTGCTACCATGCTATCCACCCATCAGGAAAAGCGAGAGGAGGATCAACTATTTTCGTTAAAGAAAATATCAAACACTACGAAGGAGTAAAAATAGAAAAGGAAAATATGCAAGTATCAACCATTAAAATTCGACTCAATAATGAAAAGGAGTATAGCATTTCATCTATATACTGCCCACCGCGATATCAATTGGCTAAAGAAAATTATATCGCGTTATTTACATAGCTTGGAGTCAACTTCATAATTGGAGGGGACTTTAATGCTAAGAATACGTACTGGGGATCGAGACTGTCAACACGTAAGGGTAAAGATCTATATGTGGCAGGACAAGAATTAAACTGCGAGTTTTATTCTGGGGGTAAACCAACATACTGGTCTACAGTTAAAAAACAAAATCCCAGATTTAATAGACTCTTTGTAACAATAGGAGCATCAGAAAACTATGTAGTGATAGAAAACAGTGAAGGAATATGGTCAGATCACACACCTGTTATTATGACAATGAGTGCAACCATAATCAAGAAAGTGAATTTGCCTAAACTAACAAACAAGAGAACAAATTGGGATGTTTTCCGGAAGCTAGTAGAAAACAGTACGGTTTTACAAGTACCAATTAAAACTCCGACACAACTCGATGATCAAGTAGAAATATTAAATAATAATATAATTCAAGCAGCGAGGCAGAGTACGCCCATTAGTCAATATAAAGTGCCAAAGAAAAACAACTATTCATTGGAAGTGAGAGATTTGGTTAATTATTTAAGCAACAAATTAAAGCAGTTAATCAAAGAAATTAAAAACAATTCGATAAGTGAATATCTAACTGGTCTTTCCAGCCAAAAAGACACTGACTATTCACTTTGGAAAGCAACGAAAGGATTTAAACGACCAAATAAGCAGATACCACCCATCAAAAAGAACGATGGATCTTGGGCAATGGAGAAGGCTGTCTTGTTTGCAGCCCACCTCGAAAACACATTCCAGCCCCTTCCAAGGCAATCAGCGGAAGAAAATATAAACCCAGTTAGAAAAGTGGATAACCTTATCATCAAACCAGTAACATTACAAGAGCTAAAATATGAAATTATTAACAACTTGAGTTCAAAAAAATGTCCTGGTTATGATCTAATTTCAGGTCAAATAGTAAAAGAACTTCCCGAAAAGGGCTTACGAAAACTGCTTCAACTAATAAACGCAGCATTCAGACTAAAATACGTCCCATACCAATGGAAGGTTGCAGAAGTGATAATGATTCCAAAACCGAATAAACCGCCTAACGTTAAAACCTCGTATTTCGCTTCTTCCTATAGTTTCGAAGTTGTTCGAAAAATTATTGCTGAAAAGGCTAAAACCAGTAATAGAGGAAAGAAAACTAATTCCACCACATCAGTTTGGCTTTATAGCCAATATAATTGAATATAATTGAAGATTCACTAGAAAAGAAGAAAATCTGTTCAACTATCTTTTTGGATGTTGCACAAGCCTTCGATAAAGTATGGCACCAAGGACTAGCATATAAACTATATCGAGACATGCCAAAGCAATTTTACCAGATATTAAAATCTTATCTAGCTGATCGATATTTTCGAGTTAAATTTGAAGATGAATACTCTGACCTTAGACAAATATCGGCTGGAGTTCCACAAGGAAGTGTTCTGGGACCAATACTATATTTACTTTATACAAGAGATGTTCCAAATACAAAAGATAAAAACATTGCAACGTTTGCAGATGATACAGCAATCCTAGCAGTAGGAGACAGTATAGAAGAGTCAACTAGTAAATTACAAAATGCCACTAATGCAATAAGTAATTGGACAAAGAAATGGCGCATTCAGCTGAATCAAACGAAATCCATACATGTCAACTTTACTAAGAGAACAGTTAACTGTATTCCAGTTCTACTGAACTCGCATCCAATTCCGCATGCGAACACAGCGAAATACTTAGGCATGACTCTTGATGCTAAGCTGAAGTGGAAAGAGCACGTTAAAAAGAAAAAAGAAGAACTAAACATCAAATACAGAAAAATGTACTGGCTCTTAGGGAGAAAATCTGAGCTAACAGTTCATAATAAGCTACTATTATATCGGCAAATATTGAAACCTATATGGACATATGGTATAGAACTGTGGGGTTGTACCAAGAAGAGCAATGTTAAAATAATTCAAACCTTTCAAAATAAAGTTCTACGTAGCATTGTGAATACACCATGGTACATAAGAAACGACAACCTTCATAAGGATCTAAAGATGGAATACGTTAGCGAAGAAATCAAGAAACATGCGAAGAAACACGCACAACGGCTCGGTCAACATCAAAATGCAGATATGCGTAATATTATGACCAACACAGACCCAGTTAGAAGGCTTCGAAGGACGAAACCTTTAGATTTGGGGTGGTTAATGTAATCTTATAATATACTTGAAGCTAACCAGTGGGTTAAACTCAACAAAAACTAACAAATTTACTAAAGATAAGTTACTAGATGAATTAAATTCAGTTGTAATAAAATCCATTAATAAAAAAAAAAAAAAATACCTTAAATGCAGCTTTTCATCAAACATATGATCTTTATGATAACCTTCATCATCTTAACGTACGATTCTTTTCGTTGATGCGAAATAAACGTGATATGTTTTAAAAGCTCAAAAATGTTGTAGCTTTCGTATTCATTTCGTACATAATTGAGATCAGTTTAACTTCGAAACATTTTCTATAATTTAATCCTAGACATATACGTCCAAAATCATATTCACAAATTGAAACGATTATTTGTTTAGTTAAAATACATGGTCAACAATTTTAAAGAATTGAACAGGATCCGTGAAATAAAATATAACGAGATAAACCGAAATATTTATAAATTTAACTTCAACTACTCACCGCTATAAATTATACTTATGGCAATGTCGCTATTGTTATGGACGTGGGTGAACTCGCGTCGTCAGTAGAACAACTAAATGTTTATAGTTGATGAGCATCACGAACGCGGTATTCACGAAAAATATTAAACATAAGAAAGCGTATTCAATCTGTTTGAATTTAAACCGCGATAAGTCAAACTCGAGTACTAAAAATGATAAGGAAGTGAAATAATAAGTGAAAGTAGTAGTGAAATAAAAGTGGAGAGCAAGTTAACTGTTGTGATAATAATAAACTATGGTCAAAATAAGCAACGAGGTATTTTCATTCATAATCCAGTGATCGCACTTTATTTTGGTTGATCTGCGGCCGGATCTGGAAAAGCAACTTAGCGCACTCCTTTTCCTACATCGGAGTTAATGTGAACTACAGATCAGTACAAGTTAAACTCTGGACACTCAGGAACCAAATGCAGAGGTAAATGAACATAAGAGATCGAAACGACCTTTCCTGGAATACCTACAAATGAACATATCGTGTCATCTAGACATTTCCATAAAGAGCATTGAATCACAACGATGTAACATGATCGAACAAAAGGACGATCACAACATGGTGCTAGAAGGCTGGAGTAGCTAAAGTAACTTCAACAGCATTTTATATCGGAAGTGAGTGAGAAATTCCGTGAAATGTTCGTTACTTTGAATGCCAAAGTATATAAAATTTGAAACGGTAGCGATGAGAAATGATAAGTGCATGAAAAACCAGCTCTAATTTAGTGGCATTAAAAGGCGATGCAGCACATATGCTAAAGATTGTTCTAGAATCCAAACGAAGGATTATGATTAAACCATGCTGGCGTTAGAACATAAATATGGGGCCGATAAAAAACGAGAGCTATACAAGATGGAGCTGAAAAGTCGATGTCAAAGAGTCAAAGAAACACCTAGGAGTTTGCCGATTGGTGCATCTCTCACATTAGCAAACATTTTCTGAAACCATTGCTTGTGCATTAAGAACCGAAACTGACGAGTGGACATAGAACCAGAAAATTATTACTCGTAAAATAATAATAAATGAGAATTAAATGAGCTTCCAACGAGGTTCCGGGATAGCAACAACAGAATCAGACGTTGGACCTGTGACAAATCAGGTCATATATCGCAAACGAGCAAGAACACCGTCGCTTATGTATCACAGATCAAATGTTAAGAACAGAAGATAAAATGAAGAGGTGACTTCTGCAAGATCGAAGGAGTGAAACGTGTAAGAGGAATGAAAGCTGACACCCAGTTGAGGTATGGAGATTATTTACCTTTAAGAGGAGAAATTGATGACAGATCGAGTGCGATAACATTGGATAAAGATCGTGAAATTATCCTTGAAAAAACATAAGTAGTACCGTGTGATGACAATAGAATTCCATAAGTATAGGGCTTATCGGGCAATACAAAACCAATCGGCAAATGCGTAGATGTTTCCACTATAGTAAAATCTGAACAAACGAGTCACAATTTGCTGCTATCGTTTAGTCTTTCAAAGATCCACTCTGCACCAGCAATCTCGTCGCATTGTTGTCTCCTTGACAATCCGGTGTTTAACTAAGTTAATTCTGCCATTATATTCTGCAGAACTACCGAAAAGGACATGTACTGTACTAACAACCCTTTCACTGTTTGTGTTTGTTTTTTTTTTCTGAAGCGGTTCTACACAGTGCCATTACTTGCATACCCAGAACAACTCAAAGATTTATTGTGGATACTGATGCGACTTACAACGGTTTTGTTGAAGTGTTTTGTCTCAAGAAATAGATGTACAAAAACAGGTTATTGCGTACTTTTCGGAAGTTTTATCAAAGCCAAAGCAAAATTAATGTATACCAAGCAGAGGGCTTTCGGACATATTTCAATGCATCGAAAGTATATCTATGGCCACCCATTTCTTAAGGACAGATCATGGTGCCGCAAAAAGGTTACTACAATTTTAGTATGCGGAGAGACAAATAGCTCGGTGGATCAAGAGTTTGGGTTGCTTCGATTATACCATTCCAACATAGATATCAGAAAAAGTACGTACAAGATCCAGATTTATCGATCATATTGAAATTTATAGAAGACCAGAACTGACCATTATGGAAAGAGATTGCTGATAAGTTTCCCATGATTAAGGCATATTGGACTCAATGGGATAGTCTTTTGATTGAAAAGAGTTTGGGAAAATACAACAGTAGAAATAAACCATCATTAGTGGTGGTACCAAATATTAGAATTCCAGAAATTTTAATAGAATGTCATGGAGGAAGAAGTGGCGGCCATCTAGTCATCAATAAAACTTTGGCAAAAGTTCGCAATCAATTCTACTGAGCGGGTCGCAATGGATATTGCAGAACCATTTCCTAGCAGTGAAAGCGGAAGCAAATATGTGTTAGTGCTGATGGATTATTTTAGTAAATGGCCTTAGTTTATCCAATCCCTGAACTGCATTCAGATCAGAATTTCGAATTAATATGACATTCCAGGAGATGTGCATTTAGGATCAACAAAAGAAGAATAACACGTTTTCATCCACAGTCAGCTTCACAGTCGACCAAAAACTAGAGTATTTGAAGACGAGCAGTTAGTCTGGTTTTACAACCTACAATGGAAGAGAGGTTTATCACCGAAGCTGGCTGGAAGGACCATATAATGTGATCCACTATTTAATCTACCAAATTCCATAAAGAAATTCGAACAGGTTTGGACGGGCAGTGGTATTACGGACGCGGAAAACATTTCTAGGACAGTAGAATAACTAAACTTTTCTTATTGAAAAGCAACATGAACACAGGACACATGCGGAATAATATACAATAGGAAATGTCTACTATGCCCTAGAAGCAGGCAATTGAGTATAAAGACGCAAACAGATAACCTCGAGTTTCAGTTCGAATTAAAACCGAAAATAAGAGAGAGGCATGTTTACTCACAATACAGTGATCGAACCATATTTCGGTTGCAAAATCGTTAAATCAATGCTCAAAAATTATAAAAATATAATTTTACTTCAACTACTCACCGCTGTAGTTTTCACTTACGTCAATGTCGCTATAATCAAAACAACTTTGTTCTATTTAAATATAATCTTATTTATTATTCATAATTTGTATTAAATTTACAAATACATAATTTTATGCCATACATATATTCTAAATTAAATCTTCTAATTAATTAAAAACAAAATAATAATTAAACAGTATTTAAAATATAAAAAGAAAAACAAACAAAAATGACAAAAAAAAATACTGATTACTATATTAAGGCTGCTTTACAATTAGAATTGTGTACAAATTTGTGCGTCGATAATGCAGATTAGATATAGAAATTAAATATCATAGGGTAATTAATTGTTTAATTAACAAATATTTATATGTATTTACATTGTGATGTTATTAATTGCACCGTTTTATTAATAAAAATTAAGATTTAATTTTTTTTTTATTGGAAGCCATTCGATGATTTTCTCTTGGTTTTATTTATTCTACATTATTATCTAAGACACAAACCAAAAAAAAAAAAGAAAATATATATATTAAATCAATATTATAGACATTAATAAGCGATTATTATATTATTATTTTTGATTAGTATGGAAACATAAAAAATGGTTAGTAATAGTTGCTTCCCAATCAACCAACCGCTAGTAGTTCGATTCATGCCTTTGCTAAATTTGTGTTTTATTTAGCAAATGTCAGAACCGACCACCTACCGGTTGGTCGAATGAAATGCGACCAATGTTAAATACAAAAAATAAAATTAGTTATTCTATTTACCGCTTGGATGTCGTGATGAATTTTTTATCGATGTCACGCTTACAGATACCCGATTATTACTATTATTATTGTTACTACTGCTATTGTTACTATTGTTTTGTGATGTTGCTATTTTTGGTTGTGGAATTATATTTATATTATTGCTACTGGTATGAAATACTGGAATTTTTGATGGGCTACCCTTTGGCGTCGGAATCGAACTCTTGCGTTGCGCCGTACTTATAATAATTTCCGTTGGCTGGCTACTGCTATTATTGGTTTTTTGTTCGAAATTCGAACGAATTTGATCGATGTGCGCCGAATTACGCTTCTCGATCATTTTATTAACGGACGGTTCGTACGTCGATGTAGTAAATCGAATTTCGGAATTTCGCGGTATAAAATTGTCTTCGACGTGTTGACGTTCGTTGGCCATGAAATTTGTTAGTAGCGATACAGTTTTTGGTATGGTTGTGGCTGTTGCTGTTGTTGTTGTGCTACTATTATTATTATTATTATTACTAATATTATTATTATTTTTATTCTGAATTATCTTAACATTATCACTATTAGCATTGCCATTAATCGATTTGACAGTTATTTCGGTAACAAACGTTTTATTATCGGCTTCACCAAACACATCGTCGTTATTTGTTTGAACTTCGTCCTCGTTGTCCGACATATTGGGTGGTGTTTGCAATGTAAAATCTAATTTTTCATCTTCGATCATTATGATTGAATTGGGCTGAGATGTTGTTGTCGTCGTCGTCGTTTTCGTAGTTGTAATAATCGGATCCGTTGAAATTGTGATAATATTTTCGACATGCTTGCTCAAATCGTTCACCGCTGGCACAATATTAAACTCCATCGACGAAATGCTGATACTGTTCACGCCTTGATTGTCGCTTGAATAGACCGGTGGTTGATCATCGTTCTCGATTTTCTGACTTTCTATTTCACCGCTGCCAATGAGTGTTAAGCTCATTGGTTGCGTTTCGAGCACAACATTATTTTGGGTTTCCATTTCGATTTTCTGGCCATTCGTTTGCATTTGCATCAATTTTTTAAGAACATCGGATTTGGGACGCTCAAGACTTCCGAATGGATAACGAGATACTTTCACATCATCTGAAATATTGGTTGTGCCGAAATTGTTGATTATTTTTACGTTGTCCGTTATATTACTACTTTCACCGCCGTTGCTCAATGATATTGTGGTCACTTCAGTTTGGTGTACACTTCCGTTTATTAATGGCCGTTCGTTCGATTCGGTTATTTCGATTATACTTCCGACATCAATATCTTTAAATTTAATCGGTTCCGTTTTATTTATTTGAACTTCGTCTACGGATTTCTGATCAAATTTAGTATTCCGCTGCTCGTTATTAACAACAACAACATCCTCCAATTCAATCTTTGCAATACGATTAACAATATCTTCCGAATTATCCGTAATTTGATTGATAATTTCTGTTATATCTTTTTTGAGATCGTCATTATGATTCGACTTGTTAATCACGTCCTCCATTGTGCCAAATTCATAGGCACTCTTCAAACGGCCGCGTTGTATTGTATCCATACCGCTGTCCAACATATCTAATCGTGGTTCTTTGTTGTCCAAAAGTAAATCGGTGTCCGAAATTGTTGCCTTGCGCTTCTTATTGCTACTGCCACCACTAGTTTGTGAATCGGTAATTTCTAAGCTTTGAGCCCGCTCTAAAGTGCCGTTATTTGAACGAAGTACTATTTCGTCGTTTGAATCGTTGAGGCTGTTCAATTTCAGATTGAATCGTGATAAATCGCCTAGGCTAGCAGTTTTTCGTTCGTTATCGTTGCTTGCCTCGCTCCCATGTACATTGTCGTCAGAATTCAACGAGGCAATCGATGTGTTATTATTATTGTTATTATTCGGATGTTTATGACCCTCATCGTGATCGTCATCGTCCGAAGAGGATGACGCCTGATGAATTGTTATATGATCCGAATTTAATTCGAATTGATTATTTGAGGTGACTTTGTCGTATTCACCTGCATTGAAATTCATTTTTTTCGATGATTTTGGAGTTGAACTGTTACTCGGTTGCTCAAGTTCAAGTATTTCTTTTGCATCCTCCATCGCCTGGGCCATAGCCTTGTCGACAAAATTATCAGAAAAATTGAATTTGTCGCTCGGATGGTCGGTTACGTCGAGACTCAAATTGGTCACCATCGTTGTTGTGCTCGTATCCAAATCAACGTTATCACTTGATTTCAGCATCAGATTACCTTCGGTTGGTGGTGGTTTTGGTGCTTTACCTTTTGATTTTTTTGCTGAATCGTAGTTACTCTTACGATTATCTTTGGCTGCTGTTGCCGCGTTCATCATAAAATTGGGAACTTCTTGTGGAATACCGTTACTGTCGCGTCTTATTCCGCTCGAATTTAACATATCGTCACGTTGGAATTCGTCAGGGCTTGGACTGATATTGATTTTGTCCTTGCTGCGACGTTTTGCTGTTGGTGGCGATACTTTCATTTCTGTTTCGCTTATGTTTGTTGTCGTAGTGGTTGTTGTTTGTGACATAACAACCACTTCGTTGCGTTCAAGATTTTGATTGTTCTCGTTTTCGTTTTTCTCTTTCGACGGACTCTTATTACCGCCAAATATTTTTTCATTTACGTTTGGCGGTAGGACCCGTATTCCGAATTTCAAACCACCACTCTTCTGTTGTGGCGATTCTTGTTGTTTTTGTTGCTTTTCCATTTCGACCCGATTTTTATCTGGACTTATGCTACGATTTTGTAACTTCTCTTCGACTAAATCCTTAATTTGTTGTTTAAACGAATTTTTTTTACCATGATGTTCCTTCTCATTCTCCTTGTGCAACGTAGTCGTTGGTTTCTCGTCCATTTTGAGCGTTGGATAGTTTGAATCATTCTCGTTGGGGAATAATTTTTTACGGGAATTCCGTTCAATAGTGTCTAAATTGTCTTGACTACTCGATCGATACAACGGATGTGATAGTGGCGAATGTGATTCTTTCGGCGATTGGGATGAAATGTGTGACGGCAGAACACCCTTTCCATCGATTAGCTCGAGTTGAACATTGTATGGCGATGCATAGCTTAGTATCGAGATCGCATCCTCTTGAACAATATGGCGAAAATCAATTGTAATGCTTGTGATACGATCGCCGATATTTACAATATCGGCTGCTGGTCCGCGGGACGATACTTTCTTTACGAATATGCCTTCTTTTAGTCCGCCACAAATTTCGATGCCGAGTCCTGTAAAGTCGGATCCACGTAATGCTATCATTCGTGGGGCCGGATTCTTAAACAAAAAAAAATATTCATATATCAACTGTCACAAATGGGTGCAATTAAATTATACTTACACCAGCGTACGTATCATCGACTGTTTTCCGTTTATCATTACTATTCACACCATTTAGTTTGGGCATCCACTTTGTGTCGAGCGGTGATTGTGCTTTACTACCATCATTTTTAAAGGCTGGATTGTCGAACGCAAAATCATTTTTGGCATTTTCGGGATCATCGATGACGAGTTGTGCACCTGAAACAATAACAATAAATTTGGTTAAGACACTGTGTGAGTGTGTGTGTAGTTATAAAAATTTCTAATTGGGATCGACTTTCTCGAAACATCACTATAATTGCAAACAGCCAGCCATTCAATTACAATACAAAAAAATAACAGACATTGAAGCTCATTAAGAAATCAAATATTTATTGAAAGGTAATTTGAATTTTAAATTATGGTTTTATTGAATACGTTTTTTGCTTGCTTTTATTCGGGGAGTGCCCGAAACTAATAAATTAAGACTTTAGCCTCGCATAAAGAAAACACACATATATACAGGTAAGACAGCAGAGCGCAGACATCTGTAATTTTTTAACGTTTCGACTAGACATAGATAATCTAGTTTCATTATATTATGTTTTCCTCAAAGTCATAATTTGCAACGGCAACATATTCAGATTGTTATACAACAGATTGGGTCCACGATTATATAAAGGGTTTACAAATAAGAGGTTTCATTTTGATATTTAAAAAAACGAGCAGCACCGTAACCATTTCATGAAATGTTCCATACCAATTCACACATTTGCGGCTGTGCGTCTGCGATTACTTCACGAATTCCATCATTAAGGTCTTGAATCGACTGTGACAGGCTTTATCTGTCACGTGACCTCAAATAAAAAGCCTAAACGTTTAATAACAAGATGTTGTTGGCACCTTTTTGCCCACGGCAATAGGCGTAGCATGTATCATACTAATTTTAGTAATGGTGTAGTTTTTACTTGTCAAATGACAAAAGATGACAGCTGCAAAATTGACAGCAGTCTATTCAAAATGAAATCTCTTATTGGAGAACCCTTTATATACTGTTCTGCATCGTTAATCTTGGGCATCACACTGACGATATTTATGTCAGATTACTATTAAATTCTGTTATCCACCTTGAAAATACGACATGCCGTAAAATCTACATATTCGGCCGTATACATGTGTTGGTATTTATACTCGTAAAGACGACATAAAAAAAATTCTTCTTAGATCATGTAATCGCGCGGGCACAGCAAATAATTTATTTCGACAGTGTATATATGTATATGTATGAACAAGTGGATATACAACAACATAAATACATTTCTTAAGATTAACCTTTTGCATTCCAATCATAAATTTTGTGTGTATATACATGTATGATTCTTATAAAAAATCGCGACACAAAAATTAAATTTTCTAAATAAAAATGCGAGAACACTCAGCAGAAGAATAAAACTTGTTTCAATATACAAAGATGATGTTGAAGATCATGGTGATGGACAATCAGCATGTAAGAAATTATATACCTGTGAATATTATTATTATTATTAGAGTACCTATGTAATTTATTTTCGGGGTTCGGCCCATAATACACAAAAAGTTTTGGAATTCCAAACGACCCAACCAGGTCATAAATCCATATAAAAGGATTTTGTTGGTTTACAGGAAACACATGTTAGTTATGGGATGTTGGGAAAATTTGGTAAGGTGACAGGAATTTATGCAAATTTTTTGTTATGTACATAAACAACGGGAACTGATATTGTAAAACAATCGCTTTAACTATAAAGGTGAAAAAAAAAAAGTTGTGGGTGTGCATTTCACATGAAAAATTACATCGCACATAAATGGGGCGGATTTGAACAGATGTTGTACACCTTATATGACTACATATATTGTATTAAAGTGCGTGTTATTTGTAAATCAACAATCATGCAAAGTGTTTTTTTGTTGTTGTCTTATATTTTCGTCTTGCTGTGATTTCTTCAACGAACATACTTATTTAGTTATGCGGATCGCGAAATTGAAATAAAACCCAAAGACACAAAATTAAAGTAAAAAAAATAAACAAAAGCAGATCGTGTTAAATTTGACCCCTTCAAGGTTACTTTTGTTTTCAAAACATTTACTTTTGGGATTCTTTTTGAATTTCGTGTCTCTTCCATTTATATATAGTTTGATAAAAGAAGCGAATACACATAATACTGAAAGAAGACATTTTTCGACATAAATATAGATTGGCTTATGTGGTAATAAAGTATGATGTCGAGACGACGGCCTTAACATGTCTATAGACTCTTTGACCAGGTAGGTTGTTCAAAGTCAAAACGTCAGTCCCGAAATCAATTACAATTCAAATACTTGGAAATAGATTACTGGACTGCTCCATATAGGCCTGTGAGGGCTTAACGTAATTATGTATTAAAATGACCGTATTACTGCGATCTTGAAATGATCTTGATGTTAAATAAAAGGTTTCTTATAATAATGTCATATTATTTCGAATCGAATTGCAATTATTCATTGATTACTCTAAGGTTTTCAACTAGCTCCGGTAATAATCCTTAAATATCGGGATGCTTTACTCATGCTCGTTTTGCCCGTTGTAACATACCCTTAACGGGTATAAATTAATCTCAGTACGGAAATCTGTGTGTTCTTGAAACAAAGCCCAATATATCCGGTATCCTCAGTGATCCAGTGTAGTGGAAAGTATTAGGGAGATATGAAGAGCAGCAGCACAAGAAGTGCTCAACAGTTCCTTACTCTCCTCCCACACACTGTTCTTAGTTTGCGTTGTTTCGTATTTTCATTCGGAGAACAATATCCCACGAGAATGCCCAGTAAAATCCTCAAAGTGGGTCTATAATAATTCAATGATCTATATGTTAAGTAACTGTCCCAACGAAGATAGGCGACAAGAGATGAGGTTCTCTCATATCTTTTAGTGCAAACCACCAACATGACAGTCGTTATTAAGAGATAACGTCAATCCTAGAGCGGACTCAGGTCTCACGAAAATGGAAGCAGTACTCAAACGAATCAATTAATCAGCCAATAAGTTCCCTTTGATATCCATGTGACTGGTTATCCAGTGTATTCTAACTTCAATCAGCTTGCCTAGTTGATTCAATGCAACTACCTGACTGTCAAAAAGGATACAAACACAACGATCTATGTAATTTATCTTTTTTGCATCGAGTGTTCTCAAAATTGCAGCAATTTCCGCCTGAAAAACAGTAGCATACCTACCAAGTGAGATAGGTAATTTCAGCACATGATTTAGCAAGTATCATTTGACATTATCCAGCTTGCACTGATCCGTCATTAAAAATTATAATATCGTCACCGTAGAGGCGGGGTGGATTATTACATAAAATATTTTCTTGAAAACGTGCTTCAACACCATAGTGTCCCAAGGGATGTGGGCAGTTAAGTATGCCAACCCACCTCCCTTCATCTTTGATATTACCCTGACTGGCTAAAATAATTGTCTCTGTCTTTAAGCGAGCGGTTGTCTGCTCTGCACCCTTCTGATACAAAAATCAAGCGGCAGCCGACCCACAGCCATTTCAAGAGCTGCAGTCGGTGTTTTGAACATTTCTCTACACTTCTTAAATACCCAGTCAAACAAGTATTTGAAGGCAGTTTAGAGGTTTCCCTTAAATCCCACTCAATGTTCTAGGTTCCCAAATAAGTGTGGGAAAACGATATTATTGGTTTGTTAACCGATACGCTTAGCCAGTATACACGTCTGGGTTTTAAGTCACTTGATTAAGATCCTTTATTGGATTTCTCTTCTAGTATTTCTAACCAGATTCCCACAAAAGTTACTTCTCAAGAGAGCAGGATGATATGAGTTCCAATTTTTGGAAGACTAAAGTTTCCTTGGTACGCGTCTTATGAAAAGAACCATTTCAGTTTTCTTTTAGGGTTGACTGATAGAACCTGATCACTACACCAGGCTTCAATTTTATTTATCAACCAGTATAATATGGCGATGCCATCGGGTTAACGTTAATAAACAGAGTTACGGATTTGGAGTGGATATAATTCAAAAGCATTTGCGCTTTATGGGCCGGCGGAATCATTGGTCCATATATGTCTTCAAAACCGAATATTACAGTAAACGGTGAATCGCGGTATTAAGAGACATGATTTTTAACTTTCTTGTACCCAATCGGCTGTCATAAATCTTGCTGATACGTGGTTCCAACAGAGCCGCGCCACATACCACGCAGCGAGTGATACAGTTGATTTACTCAGAGAATGATTTTATTGAACACTAATTTCACGTAATGGTCCTGGCCACCGAGACCGTGGGATCTAACCCCATTAGATTATTTACTTTGAGGATATATGCCGATTGAACACTTGAACACAACATTGGCCAAATTATTAGCAAGATACAGGCGCCATGGCTGCAAAAAGTGAGTGAAAATTTGACAACCAGAGGTGGTTTTATCAAAAAAGTTAAAAAATTCATTGCCTGAATTGATGACGAAACAACTAATTACCCGACAGACACACAAAATGGCTAAACAACAACGTTATTGGAAGAAACATGATATAGACGAATAAAGAACAACTCAATAGAGCAGCATCTTGGATTGATATGCACTGAATTCATGGACGGCTCCATTTTTCATGTCCAGAATATGATCGATGTGTTGATTGTAATGAAAATTCTCTTTCATTAGAACACAGCTGTCTCAGTTGATGATTAATACTGTGTACTGATGCAGTGTCGATCGATCGAACAGTACATATGCGCATTTTCAATCGTCTACAATGGCGGCTGTATATTTACGTATATAGCTTCTTGGAATTCGCCATTTATCTAAACTACCAAGTTGATTTAACTGCTCGCACTTGTATACTCGTAAAACCACATACATGTATACGAGACCAATTCCAACGCTAAACTAAATACATAATATTGTATAAATTGCCTCATCTCCATATACATACATTTTTCTCGTGTTTTGTTGTTTATTAATTTATTTTTGCTTCATCTTAAAGAATTTTAATTTCTATTTTGTTTTTATATCTTGCAAAAACTCTAACGATCTAAACTCGATCACCTTGAAAAAGCTTTAAGATTTTTTTTTCTTATCCATGAACGTAATCTAAACTTTATAAAGAGTGATCCAATAGGAGTTACATTTTCCAATTGGGATTCATGCCTGACAACTGCCATCTTCATTCATATTCATTATCCGACTAGAGTGCGTACAAGTCCATCTATCAAGCCGCAATAAAGCTTCTTTTGCGTAATCGTTTTTGACTGAACGGATACGTCAATAATTAAAATTGTCATATATTTGGGCTGATGAACAGTCAGAAGAGATTCAAGGGCTTCCAATACATCCTAATAAATGCAGTATATTTTTTTCAAAATGCGGAAGGACAATGGTTTTAGCAGGATGGCGTAACGTGCCACACAGCAGGCCAAACCATTAATTGGCCTCCAAGATCTTGTAATCTGACGTTGTGATTACTTTAAGAGGGGTATAGGACGGATCATCGAGAGCTCTTATTAGATCACCCTTTTTAAATGTACACTAATCGATCTTTCGATCGGATGATGGAAAATTATTTCTACGATATATTTTATGTATTTACAATTGAACACTAATTAATGTCTATCAAGGTACAGAGGTAGAGTAAATTATATTCTCACAATTCCAATCCACTATTGTGAACAACCAATCCTCGTTATACATGTAATCATTGTACATATGTACATAATTATAGTGTGTAAGACATACATGCGACGAAAATCTTGTTATGTTATGTATGTGTGTGTATGTCAGTTTTCCGGTGGAAAATCACGAAATTATTTTCCATTTCTATAGTTTAAAACAATCCTCCGATGTACATATACGACGCGCATAGACTTATGCAATTCATGAGAAATAAATGATCGCATGAAATAATATCATGTTTATCCTACCTACATTTAATTGAGCGCGGTGAAGAGTTGGATTCTTCAATATATTCGTCATCGCATATGTGTATATACACATGTATGTATTTTATATAATCTTGAAACTAAATGACTGTGTCATATGATATCAAACTGAAGAGTTAAGATGTGTTCGTATGCATACGAAGGCTGCTGTAAATGTTTTAAAAAAAATTCAATACTAGTGTTTTCCGATACAAAACTGTGTGTCAGGCAAAAAGTAAACATTTTTGGGGGTTATATTTCTCGGAAGTCATCTGTCATGATCCTTACGATTTTCGAAAGGGACTAACTCAGAAACAGTGATTCGAATCACTTCGTTCGACTTTTGACAACGTAGCGCACCCTTCTGTTTACAATTGGTACAGTGAATTTAAACACGAACGACGTTCTGTCAAAGAGAGCCTCATGAAAGTCGTCCAAAAACAGTCGTTGTCCCAGACGGCATCGATGTTGTGAGGAAACTGATTCAAGAGGATCGTCATGTAATATAGCTTGTTGTTATGTAATACAGCACATTTGTTGAAAGACGAGAAATTTGTTGGTACTTCCAAAAATTTATACAATATCGTGACAGATGACGAATCATGGATGAGTGTCTATGAGGAGAAAAAAAAGTAAATTGACTGTTTTGGTCTTCCAATTCGAAGAAAAACCAATATAAGCTTTGCAAACTCGGAGCGTTGGGAAGCATTTCATAGCGTGTTTTTTAACGAAACCGGTTATGTGGCTCTTGAAAATAAAAAAAAAGTCAATTCAGTTTGGTAAACGACCATTACTTTGTCGACTTTTGTCGAAAATAACGATCGGTCATCCGTCTTACAATTCCAGCTTAACACCCAAGGTCTTCTTCTTGTTCCCACCGGTCAAACATAATATATGGCTTATTGTGAAATCGAGGCACGCCCAGGCACTAGTAACACCAGTGTAAATACGATCTTACATGAACATTTAAAGGTGCGGAAGCTATATATGTGCATGTTGGTACCACATTTATAGACAGCCTCAAAAAAAGTTTCAAGTCGATTGGCACTTCCAAAAACGTATACAAGATCGTGACAGGCTTTCGACTGTTTGGGTCTTCCAATTCGAAAACAAAATAAGATTTGTGCGATATTGGAGCGTTGGGAAGCAAAAGTTGCTTCTTCAAGAAAATCGGTCTTGCAACTGTGCCTCTTGAAAATCTAATGAAACTCAATTTAGCTTGGTTTACCACCATTTGCTTGGCCGAGGTTTTCAAGGAATTTTGAGAAAACAACTCAAAAAGGCGAATTTTGCATCACGATAATGCGGGCTCACACACATCCCATCCAACAAGCAAGTACATATTTGAGCACTCAAACGATAGTATTGATGAGTCATCCGTCTTACAGTCCCAACTTGGCATCCAAGGACTTCTTCTTGTTCCCAATAATCAAAGATAATATGTGACTTATCATGATATCAAGACACGTTTAGACATTAGTATCACCAGCGTACATACGATCTTACATGAACATTTAATGGTGCCGAAGCCATGTAGACTTTAGATTCCTCATTTCTTGACATACGCACAAAAACAGGTTCCTATCAAAATTCGTGTGAGGTACTTTCAAAACCGCAAACAAGATCGTGACAGGTGGCGATAAATGGGGAATCGACTGGTTGGGTCTTCCAAAATAAAACAAAACCACCAAAAGCTATGAAAGCTCAAAGCAGTGGGAAGCAAATGATAGCGTGTTTCTACACGCGATAACCGTTCATGTGGTTACTGTGGCTCTTGGAAATCAAAAGACTGACCAAGGTATACGATCATTAGTTTGCCCGAGGTTTGCTCAACTAAAGTGAGAGAAAACAACTTAAAATGACGAGTCATTTTGCATCCTGTCCATTTTGCATCCGATTAAAAACCCGACTTTTAAAAACTTTTACGACAACCCTCGTATAACCATCGAATAAGGAAGGAAGAAGAAATATTTGACATTGAAATAAAACCGCATCCACTTAAAATCTTTGCCGTCTTAACATTTTATATTGTCTCTCTCTCGTACATTATTTCTGCAAACAAGATATTTTATTTATTATTATTGGTTTGGCTTTAAACAAAGCTAAATGGCTGTAATACTGTTGTTTATGATTATAAGACCGGTAGGCAAAAAACTACATAATTGATTATCAAAAGCATTTGCGAACGATCAAAATGTGAAGATCGAACTAAGATGCTAGATACTCGAACACAAGTCATAAATTTTATATATTACATTGGTGGATGTAAGCTTTTCAATTTTAATTTAAAACGAGTAATAAAAAACTAATTAGATTTTAATTAGAAATACTATTTTAATTTAATTACTTATTGTACGAGAATATACTTATTGACGTGCGCAAAGTTCACGTGAACAATCAATTATTCACTGTATACGAGTTTGTATAATCTTATTACATATAATCATTTTTTATCGATAGATTATAATAGAATTTTAACCTTGACAAGGTCGAATTGTGCAACTCGATATTTATCAACTGTCAAAATATTATAACTCGAAGAGGAGTCACGATCTCCGAATAATATAGACAGTTATATGACATGCGCTGACATGACAGTGATGAGAGTTATTTTGTAAACTCCAGATGGAATTGATTGACAGCTCAATTCACTGAATCAACCTGCTGTTGAAATGAATGTGTTTTCGAAAGGTTTGTTATTATGAAAGCATTTCAAGGAATGTCGAAACCCCGATTTAATGGGTTGTGCTTCATAACGATGTTATTGAAGAATATCCATAGAATAAAGAAAACTTGTTCACCTGGAGTTGATTACATGAGCTCTTAATATGGCATGGCAAAATCAAGTTATGCCCGAAGAAAGGAAAGTGGCCACGTTATAGCCAATATTCAAGAAGAGTGGGCCTGAAATACGAGAATTTTAGCTGTACTTTGCACATTTGTTTGGAAAGAATTACTCTTCTGGCGCTGGAAATTATCGGTGAATACCAAGGGGATTCCGTCCATATATTGATAGTTACTGCATCAAAACTTATCACTATGACTAACTCTTTTCATTTCTAGATTTCAAGCAAGCCTATATGACTCGATAAATCGAGAGAGGCTATGGTATGCGCTTGAATATTTAAGAATATCAAAGAAATACATTTATTTGGGTTAAATGACAGTAATACTGTGTTATAATGCTGTGTCAAAGTTGAGTACAGACTAACGAGAACTTTTACATTTAGTTCTGATCCAGCCCTTATTGGAATTTGAATACGGTGCCTTTCTCTCCGGTTGCTACAGCTTCAACCACAGGTGGCGTCATCTTCAACCACAGGTAGCGAAAGCTTATGCGTTACTAAAATCATAAGGCCGTAACAGTAGCATTGGTAAACGATTGGGTCAGCAGATATGGAGTGCCATTGAAGTTACAACTAATCGCTAAGCTATGTAGGACCCTCAAAATTTCCTATGAAGCCGCATTTGGACTCAAGCACGTTGACCAACTAAGGATTAAAAAGAATAAGATCCACAACCAAGTCCAGATCGCATCACGATTGCCAACGACAAGACGAAAGCGCACTACGGCATCAACGCTACTACTAGAGAGTTCCAAAAATACATACAACTGGTTTTATATCCCAAAGAGGACAAAAGGTAAGTCACCGAAGAAACAATCAAATTGGGAAGGTTCATACACCACGAAGTTATCTACCCAATTTCGAAAGGACCATTGGACCACGGGTGAAAATGAAAGGGCGGACAGAATTAACTCGAGGTAGTGTAACCAATATGTATACCAACACATGAAACGTCATAACAGTTAATGGTGGAGTAGAACCGTGCAGTCGCACAATAATATTTAATAGCAACCGAAAACACTTTACGCGATATATATATAACCGAGAGCTTTGCCAACTTGGAATTTTAGTTTGCACTCGATGCGGTGCCAATAAGTGCATAACCATTCTGATTTACGAGACTATGATATGATACATATATTCGGGGTTCATACATAAATAGTGGACAGCTGTCAATGATGTCCCAAAAATGTCGAGATTTTTGTGAGCTTTATACTTTTGTGCTTCAACTTAGAATACAATGCAGCTGAATCACGTCGATAGCTCGATAAGTTCTACGGCGAACATGCACCATCGAAGACTACCTATGAAGGTTGATGTTAACGCTTCAGACGTCGCAATTTCAACATTAAGGAAAAGACGGGCTCCCAAAAACTAAAACCATTAGAAGATACTGACCTGCGCTTGTTATTTGATGAATCGTCGCAAACTCAAGATCAGATATTGCGAATCGTTTACATGATTTGGAGAAAAAAAATCAAAAGAAGATAAAATGAGTGCTGCATGAGTTGACTAAAAGAGAGATGAAATCGAACAACCACTTTCAAAATTTGACTTTTACGGCATTAAAGAAAAAGCTTCATAATGATCAGTGCGCTTAGTGCGACCAAAACAAAATCGTGTACTATGAGCTGATGAAACCAGGCGAAAATGTCAATGGGCAACACTGCCGACAACACCTCATCAATGTGAGATGGGATTTGCTACCAAATCCGTCTTATTCGCCAGATCTAGTCCCGTCAGATTATCACTTGTTCCGTACACTTGGCCATTTTTGAAGATGTTCAAAATTGGTTTGATACCAAATTTTTTACACTACACAAGCAATAAAACGCATAACTGCTACCACGTCAAGATAATGACGATAGTAAATTCCAAAACATAAATTTATCCGAGTTCAATAATCAGATTAAATTTTATTGTTCATACCTTGATAAATAAATGTTTTGCCTGCATATCTAAATATTTATCTTTAAACATAAATACATACATACATACATACATACGAGTAGTTTGTAATGTAAGACCGTTTGTGTCTATATCAGAGAGCAGAAAACTATGCACACAACCGAATCGAATGTAGGTTACATATTTCTTGTTTATATTCGACTTCTACATAACATATAACATGATACTCGTATTTATGATTTCTTATTTATTTTAGTACTTTTACTCCATTTATGGACCGTGTATAGCATCTTAATGAATTTATGGTTATGATTGAGATTTTATAGTTTTTTTTTTCGTTTTGGTCGTTGAACGCTTTCAATATACGGGTGAGTATACAAACATTATGTATGTCATTCATAAAGTTTTAGATAAATATTAAGATGCTGTATACAGTAACAAAAAAAGAAAATATTCTGCGGTTTACGCATATACATCGTACACTTAACAGGTAAACAATATTGTGGTTATATATTTGCATCGACCAGTTTAATATTTTATAAAATAGTTGGAATTATTTCTCACGTGCAGTTATGTACATTCGTATGTATGCGATCAGTAAGGTATGAGATGACTAGATCAATACATTTCGCGATATTTGAATAACCATTTATTAAAGGTTAACTTGACACAAGAGACAGTCCAAGATTTTTGGATTTATATAATTCCAAGGCCATTTTGGACACGGCAGTGAGTAGTCCATCTAGAGTTCGGAATTTCAACTACCAGTTATTTTGAGTGTGGCAACACTTATGTCAGTAGATGTGAAATCCTTACAAGGCGATTTCATGAAGCTGGAATGCTAACAAAATCTAACCATAGTCAACATCAATTCACCATCGTGCTCAAGAATTGAACATTTCACGTAGTTCTGTAATGTGAATTTTGCATAAAGTCATCGGCATGAAGCATACAATGTGCAATTCGTGTGAGCTGAAGGGTGAACTGTACTTGGAAGAAATTTGGGGCTTACAAAATCCACACTTAACCATGGAAAAGTTGATGAATAAAATCGATGTTGCCATTGATCACATAGCAGCACATGCAATTGCGAGTGGCCTTAAAACTTGGATTGACAGAATGAGATACTCTCGGCCAGTCATTTTCATTCAATATCTACTATGATTATCGCTTTGAGATTTTCTAGACTTTCTTAGAATTATAGTAGTAACACTGTATGTCACCAGAATCATCTAGATTGATTTTTTACTCTGGTTTGGGCTATTTTGAGAGTCGGGGATAAATATAATATCAGTCAAATGACTATGCTGGCATACTTTAGCTCTTTGAACAATTGTTCAAAAACTTCTTCCACAGTGGGCCCAGTATAATCTTTAATCGAGAAGATTTAGTAGATTCAGGTTATGTTTTAACCGTTTGTTTCTTGACTGATTCTATCAAGTGCTTATACTGTCAGTATTCAACTGTTTTGTTTTGTGATTCATAAGGTGCTAATACATATGTGAATGGGTTGATTTTGGATAACTCGGCCACCTTTAGACGGAAACGAGCTCAGAGCCAATATCTTTCGTGCAATATTGGCACTGAGTCCGTCTAACGACGCCGGCTTGTTTGTATAGACCAATGATTTACTCACATAAACACACACAGCCTATAAAAAGTCTAGAGGTGTTAAACCAAATGATGTAGGATGTAATAATCGACAGCAACTTTGTAAGGCACATCGTAACGAGCTCACAACCCAGCTCGAACTCTATCAACCCTAACAAAGACAACCTCACAATTTTCGAGCGATTTTGGGACATAAATATCGTTTTGTTTCGTTTGCCTATGTGGGGATAACATTTTGCATGGTGGAACGGAGTTGATCCAGTCATAGTCGGTTGTTGGCAAAGGCCACAGAGGATTTTCGACAAAAATCAGATTTCAGATCTTCGTCAATTCGGATCTTCTTTAACTGTTGCTCGAATACCAAGTAAAACGACTGGAAGTTCAGCATCCCAATGAAGAGTATTGCCTCTGGCTTTGAGAGAAGCTTTAAGTTGGCGGTGAAATTGTTGAAGAATATAAGTGTATCCATTGGACGGTGGAAGAGGTCCAACAATGTCTAAGTGGATATGTTTGTCATATAGGCGTTTTTGTATGTCTCTGAACTTTTGATCATTGGCAGGATAAACAGGATTGTGCCTAATGAGTCACATCTTAGTTCATACTAAGACGTGACTCATTGGGCACAATCCTGTTATATGGGCGAGTGCTATCTGCATGTTTCGCAGTGAATTCCAAAACAAGGTATTTTGAAAAGCTCTTGTCTCATGTTGGAACTAGTGTGACATTCGGAACCAGAAAGTAAATTCTGAAGTTCTAGGTTTGCTTTTTGTGCTTTGATTATTATAGCGTAGTCTAAGTGATTTTCGACTTCCGCTGACATGTTGAATATCCGTGCGGCAAACTGACTTAGGTAATCCAAATGGCGTGATTGTCTTTCGTAGTTATAGACTGCATTGCTCTTGTCAGTGGCTTATGGTCAGTGTAAATTGTGAAGTCTCGACCCCCAACAAAATACCTGAAATGTTTGATTGACAGGTAAATTGCGAATAATTCCCGATCGAATGCGGAGTATTTTCGTTCGGCATCCGATAGTTTCTTAGAGTAAAATCCCAATAGTTTCCTACAATCGTTTCGGTACTGTTGCAAAACGGTCGTCACATTGAATTTTGCGTTGTTCAGTGGATGTTCTATCAGTGTAATGTTACCCAATTCATTTTTAAGGTTCGAGAATGCAGTTTTCTTCGAGCCAAGAGAAATTTTTTAGTGTTTTTGGCTTTTTCAGTAAAACTGCCAAGTGCGAGTGAATTGGTGCGAGTAGTTCAGCTGCTTTCGGAATAAATCGATGGTAGTAGTTTACCATGCCGATGAATAGTTGAATGCGTTTGATTCTTGTGGGAGCTGGGAATTCCGTAATGGTCTCAATCCGTTCTGGTGACGACCAAATACCATTACGTGTGATTTTGTGGTAAGGAAATAAAAAGTGTTTGCGCCGAAAACGCATTTCGAGATCTTGATTTAAACATCAAACTCAGTAAGTTGCTGTAAAAGCGTTTTCAGGTGGAGTATGTCTTCAAAGTAAACGAATACGAATTCTTAATCTGGTACTTCGTTAATGAATCGTTGAAACGTATCCGCGGCATTTCGTAGTCCAAATAACATTCTAATAAATTCGGAAAAGACCAAATGGCATGGTTAAAGCCGTCTTATGAACATCTTCAGTAGCAACGGGAATTAGATGATAAGATCCCTGATGAGATTCATGGATAAGTTTTAGGTAGCGTTCTGGTATCGTAACCGCATTTAGTCGGCGGTAGTTTCCACACGGTCTCCAATCGTAATCTTTCTTCCCGACCATATGAAGTGGACAAGAAACGGGAGATGCTGATGGTCGACATATTCCTAATGCCAAGATGTGTTTTGGAAGCCAAGATCTTTCCGCACAATTTGCCATGGTGTGATATGAGCGATACCCAAGTCTTAAGAACACCGTGGGATCGACCATATTCGTTAGTTTGCGACGATCACTTGATCGGCAGAGCTACTCTCGGCTCTCCAACCAACCAAATATGTCAAACAAATTTCTGTGATGATCACGGAGTATTATTACACAAATGTGCAAGTTAGGTCATAACAATGATGATTTAAGCATTCACTGGGTTTATATAAGAGTAACGTCAAGTCTAAGCTTTCAAGCACAGAGGCGGCGATTTGCTAGATCGAGGCTAAGTTTCATATGTACGAATGACGCAAAGGTTTAGAAACTCGGTAGATACCGTAGCACCTAAGTATCAAGCATGTACATTTCGAAAAGGGTAATGACACGATGCAAGACACACTTAAACTATAACCAATCAAAGCATGACAAATAACTAATATTTTACTATACACAATAATAATTTTAAGACGTATACCAACAAGTATTTAGTCAAACCTTATAACAATATATTTATTGGTTGTTGATTTGAAATTTAAATTAACATTTCACTGTTTGTGTACACATATAGGTATACGTACATTGTACTCGTATACGTTTACCTTACATATATAAGAAAATTTTAATTAATTTTGAAAGACGTTAGATTTATCGTTTAAATAAAATAAAAACAGCGATAAATGGATTTGCCATTCAATATAACGTGTATCGTATCGTATGACTAATGGGAATAGAGTGTAAACGATTATTGGAAAATTATATTTGTTGTTGTATATTGTTCCAAGGTTTTTTTCCAGTGGAACACAATTTTTTGAAAGGATTGTTGTTGATTAATGATTACATAAATACAAAATAAATACCATAACTCGACGAACAATTATTATGTATATAAGAAAGTGCATCTTCCCCTCATCTCAGTCTGTCTATATATTATATTTAGAGATCGTTAACAACGAACAGTATTTTTTTTATTGTACTTAAATTAGATATTAAGATAATCAATGAGGCATACAAGTTTTATTTATTTCGAACACAATAAGAAAAGCAAAACCCATTTCAATGAACAGGTGCTTTCCGATTGCACATGAACATAAAAATGATTTCGTTAGTGAAATTTGGAAAATTAGTTTTGTATATATGAGCTATTGTTCGTGATTAGAGGAATCATCTCAATATACAACTCGAGTATTATGGTTTTCTATAATTGCATATAATGAAACATTAATAAAATAGCTTTAATGGTGAGAGAAGTCTGTTTCGTCCATTAATCGGCTTAAAAAGTATTAAAAATTAACGAAAGTGGAAATTATTCCAGATCTCAATAAACCCACAAACACTAACAGATTAAAAACATCCAACCATGATTGATGTTTGGGTCACCATTCCGAGAATCGAATACGAGACCTCCGAATGACAAAGCAAGCATATTACTTTCTCTGTTATGAGAGCGACATTAGTCGGTGAACATCTGAACCTCGCATACTAAAAATAGCTCAAAATTATGATCTCTCAAAATTCAGTCCTGTTCGAAAAAGCAAATCATGATAAAAATCAATAAAAAAAACTGTCAAACAACAAAACTAATGATATAATAACACAGAGGTGAAGAACCCGCCAATATTAGGTATACAAAACAATACAAACGATTAATTAATTCAATGTCTAACCTTGGTGCAATAAGTAATCCAAACAAGAAGAGAGCAAACATCTACTTTATTTATACTTTGACAGTCAGAACTGAAATAGCTACTATGAAAACATAGACTAACTAATAGAGGCTAACCAGTGGATCAGTATATGATAATTTAATACAGAAATGTTGAGTGAACTACTTCAAACATTTCACACTGTTAAGCCCCCTATCAAGTTATAGTCATTTAAAGAGGAGCCTTCTAATGTAGCAGCTTGTACTTACGGTAAATCAATATCTTGATAGCGGAGTTTTAACTGCGTAATGGTAGAAGTCATCGTCACTTTAATCAAGGAACTGTACTGTGGATGATACGAATCCACTTTAGGTACACCTTGTATATAACTTCTGATTAGACAATAATACTGTCTAATATTTCCTTATCCAAAACGCAGTTTTTAAATAAGTCAAAAAAGGCCTTAACGATTGCATATTAGTACAAGCTTTCAGAAAGTATATCTATTTCATCATGCATCATACACATTTCAAAGAAATAAGACGTTATACTTTGGACAACAACTTCTCCCAAATAAAAGCGTATTGTTGTCAAAGCCAAAACCTCACACGTTATGGTTTGGACTGAATATGTGGGAAAATTACAAGCTCTGGATTTTACTTTCATATTTTTGAAGACTATTATAATCTAGTATGCCATCGTAATCACGGTAACCTTAGGACACGGCACGGGTAACACGGCAACACTCTGTCGTACTATATGAGTTTGTTTCATTTCCGGTTTTTTTCAACAGTAAATTGCTGAAGTTGGAAAGGTAATAGTTATATGGGAAATCATTATGGCTTTCCGTCTGGAACTTCCCTTGAATTTGAGTTAGGCGTATAGGTCGAAGAATACAGAGATTTCGTTACATTCCGGTTATTAATATAAATAGGTCCATAGCTGTATTATACTGTTCGGTAGACGAATGAAAAAAGAATAAATTGGTGGTTTTTGATTATAGATCATTTGGTGTGATGAAAGTTTAAATGGAGTACAAATCCCCTTACGACCAAAAATAGTTTGTATACGAAGCCAACTTTCGTCAGATTATCAGTTAAAGTGGCGGTTTCGAGTTAAGAATCGTGATTTAGTTATAAAGTTTAAGTTCTAATTTAAGGAATCAATCTAATCAGTAATATGGGTGAACACATATACAACCTTCTAATGAAGCCTATCTTTCTTGTCTGTACTACAACCTGATCTATAGCCGAACGTCTTTGGTTTGACTGCAGAGAAGCCGGTCTATTAATAACTCGAATTACAACTCACTCAAAAATAATATTCAAAATCATAAAGCTTACATTGGTGACCCCAACGCCCTTGTTTAGAGAACATGACACGTCAATATCTTCTGACACAACCTCCCAAAAAATGTCATCCTACCTCCTGCCTAAATTGATATACACGGCAAAAAAAATGAACTTCTTACAATGGACTTATCTGCCTTCTTACAATGTGGTGGTAGTCCGTTTCGCGCTTCTCAACGCTTAGATATTTTCAGGAAGCTCGTATGATGCTGCAACAAAGCCAAAGCTACAAAAATTAAGGTGGGCGAATGCGGGCATCCACAAATACAGCATGCAGTCGTTTCACATGTCGCCACAAGCCTAATCATTAAAAGGGCGAAACCAGTCGTTAAGAGTTACTCAAATAATTCGCAAATACAATTATCATCACGCCTCAATCAATCAATTAATAATATCGATATTTCTAGTTAAGTTCTTGTAATTCGCTAGCACTGTTGCGTCACGACCGACGTACTATACGTATGCTCATTAAGTTCGGTAGCATATAGGAATTTGATCTTTTCGATCACACAGTCATTCAATGACGTCCTCATCAGATCGAAACGGGTCTGGCGAATTACTCGAATTACAACTCACTCAAAAATAATACTCAAAATCATAAAGCCTATACACATTTATTTCAAATCAAAAATGAAAATGAAGGACTAATAATAAATAATAATATTGCCAGAACCTCTCAAAAAATATTATATAACCGATCATTTAAACCACATCATCCTTTTGACATTAAACAGAAAGTAAGAGGTTTCAGATAGTTCATCGGGAATAACTGGCTTGTGGCGGCCAAACGTTCATATATCGGTGTCGCTTTATGATTCTATCATTGTGAAACAAAATTTACCAACTGTTGGATTGTTCGCCCACCCAGTCGTTGTTGCAATAGTACTCATAAGTGCCCAAAACCTAAAGCTACAGAGTTATACCGAAGTGTTAAAGACTCAAAATAACCAAACACTTCAAGAGTAAGTATTTTGGCGTCCGTCGTCTAAACGTATGGTTGCTGCTTAGCTTAACAAACCAAAACTTTTATTAATATACGTACACACAGGGTGGTTTGTAGCCCCACCTGGTAATCCAACAAATTGACACAAATCGCAATATTTATAGTTATGCAACTATCCACAATCTTACATAATAATATTTTTAGCAAATCTTACAAAACTAAGACGACGTTTTATACGGTTACGTTTGATTGCAGTTTTAGATGTCACAACCCAATAACTTATTTCTCACAGAAAAAATGTCTTGTGAATTCCAGAGATATGCCCTTTGAATTTGGCATTTCGAAATCAGTGCATTTATCAATATGAGTATATTGAGTGGAAATTGGTTAGAACATGGGGAGGTCATATATATGAAAAGTAAACTAACAGATCAAAATAATTTATTCAAAATGGCTAAATCAATATTCTCATCGATTCTGAGTTGTCAAGGTTAAAATTGTGCTCGATGTGTTTTAAGTGTTCCGGTTTTCATATTGCTCAAATGAATACCAGCTAATTAAAAATATTATTGAATTATTGATTAGCAATGTACATACTATACTGAGAATTCTATACCACCACACCTTTATATAGGTGTATATAAAGGGTGATCCAATAAGAGTTTCCGGTTCAATTTTCCATTGAAGTGCATTTCAGCCGGTATTCCGTTAGTTATGCGTGTTATGTTCGCTATGCAGGAATCGATTGTGATTTATCGATATATACAAGTGATTTCAGATACTCCCATCAAAAGTAATATATTGGCGCCAGATCACAAGATCTTGGAGGCCAATTCACGGGTCCTTTTCTTGATATTTTATGCTATCATAAAATTTTATTTCAAAAAATCGTTGGTCTGTCCTGCTGTGTGGTTCGTTACACGATCCTTTTCAAACCACTAGTCGACTACGCCAATATCTTGAGTTTCGGTACCCATTGACGTTTACACAAAATGATTCAAAAGCCAGAAAATTGTATTCAGTGCGAATTCAATCTGAGACTTAAGCTGATCTTCAGCAGAAAAGGAAATATGTTTAGAAAATGGTATTGTGTTCCCTTTAGAGTCTTCCTCCTATCCAGGATGGTTTGAACTCTAGCACTGTATTTGGTGAAACCACCATGGGTGATGTTTATAATAATTTTCTCTTACTCGATGAAACCATCGCGAAATAGACTTTCGACTACAATTGATTCGATTGAGACAAGCATTGAATAAGGAGAAACAAATTTGGCATTTTTGAATTTTTTTGTACCAATTAAGACTAATGAATTTAGAGCACCTAGTGACAAACCATGGTTCAAATTTCATTCCACCTTACAACCAATTAAAACAAACCTTCAATTTAGATGACAATATAGAACCAACCAAATGGTGCCGTAATTCAGGGGCAGGTATAAGGTTCGGCGGTTGGAATCAGATAAGTAGTCACGTTAGATTGCTATATAGAGCTACGAAATGTGCAGAGAGTGTGTGTTGTGGTGCTCTTATGTTCAGTGCATTTTTCAGGATGCCTTAAAAGCTGTTGAATCTCTTCTGGCTGAAGAAACGGATCAATTTGGAGCGATTCCAACGCCCATAAATCAAATCGAGGACGCAAATGAAGGCCAACCAGCTTTGATTCTTGAATAAACTGTAATTTGTAGGTCTTCATACCAAGATCTCTCTTCAAAATATGCCACAATGTACCGTATGAGAAAACCAGAGCTTGAGAACGGCGATGAATTGATTGACTGCGGTCTTCACGTACACTTTTAGTGCAACAGCAGCAATATTCACATTAGATCGACTTGTACGCAATTTAGTCGGATGATGAATATCTAATAATGACAAAGTGATTGATTGTTTGAAGAACAGTGCTTTCAGTGGGTTCAAATGGTCGAAGAGAACGAAAACTATTTTTCATGGTGAAATATCAATGAATAGTGAAAACAAATGTCATATGAACATAACAGTTGTCACGCATAAAACGCAATGAGAATCCCAATTGGAAAAAGCACCTCCTATTGGGTTACTCTTTAATATCAATCACCCACCGCAATTTAACACTTTATATAATGTATTCGAAAGGTTAAACATCTCTTACTCATAATTCATTCGACTTTGAGCTTTGAATTTAAATAATATGCACGCACGCAATTGTTTACAATAAAACTGGAAAAAAATTAGCAATAATTTCACTTGCGAGTATAGAAAAAATTTTAAAATTAAATTAAAAAGTAAAGATTTTTGTAATTTTATGATTTCGTGTACGTTTACGTATTTGGTGTTGATAGAGAAAGTCCGTTGATATTTTCTCACTGTACTCGTGTGTAAAAGAAATTACAAATAAAATCGAAAGTTTGGTGAAGAAAAGGACAATGTTACCAGTATGCTGTAAATATTTAATTAACAAAATTAATATAATTAATTAATTCAATCGAACCTTTTTAAGGTCAAAACTGTGTATATAAATATTTTTTTTTTACTTTAGGGTTTTCCCGCCGTTAATTAATACAGTATTTTCTTATCTCTTCATATAGATCTTCGAAGATTTATGTTTATAGTGTTGGCACAGTTTTTGTTGAAAAAAAAAACATTTTTAATTCGGTGTTAATAACAATAATTATTCACTTTAATTTTATGATCGATATAGAAAGTGTTGTATAATAGAAAGTGTATTGTACAGTTACATTTTGGTATTAACCATTTCTATTAATCTTAATATACAATATGGTTTAAGTACATTGAAACTTAAATCAACATACACAAATTCAGTTAACTGCAAAGTACATATACATGGGATTAATGTGGTTTCGCGCTTAACGACCAGAAAAATATTTAAGATTCATCATAAAACCAAAAAAAAACACTGAATTGTGTCAGTGAATTGAATCATGATCTTTTTGGTTTATTGTATACATTGTTGTGATCTTCAAGGTTAAAACACAAATTAAGTTGGTATTTTAAGTAGAAAATTTGATGTTCGTTTAATTGAGGTAAGGTGAAGGTTTCACCTTATATATTATATATTATGTTGGTCAGATATGCATACAGAGTGTCCCAATAACCGGAACAGATTTGACATATCGGTTATTTTGGCTCTGGCAACACTAATGTCATACTTTCTTTGACAGAAACTCACTATATTATTTCTAGTTGACGAAATGAGTCGCTTATCGCTTCAACAAATGTAGGAAATGTTGAAAATATACTTCCAAAATAAAGACAATTGGTTCGAAATCGCAAGAACATGTCTTAAAAAATACGGAACTCATATCCAACAGTATCAAGAAGTTTGTACATAATGTGCATGATACGGACTACCTAAACGACAATCCAGCGCATACCCGTACTCGTCGTGTTCGTTTAGCCGAAAATAAGCACCAACTGCCGAGAACATCAATTCGTTATCGTGCATCGGGAATGAACATCAGTCGGTTTGTGGCCCTATATAAAGTTCACTTGGTTTGTGGCCTAAAAATTCAATTGGTCCTATAAAGTTGTATGTTGTTTGATGGCCAGTGGTTAAAGTAAAATCGTAATTTACAAAACTTAATTGTTTGCTTGTCGGGCTATAAAAGAGCTATGTCTTCGACTCCTCGCCTAACCATGGAGTCCATGAATTCGCTGAACAATTTCAGACCACAAATTAATTATAAATGAATTTAAACGAGCTATTCTATATCTGTTTTTAATGTCTACAAATTATTTGAGGTTAATCGTTTCAGGAAAATGCGGTTTTTACCCGACTTGCTCAATCAGATATCAGAATCGCTTGTATTCTTTTTTCATAGCTCTCTCTCTCTAAACACGGTGCTGGTTGTAGTTAAGACGATAAAGAGATTATTTTAAGTACAGATAGTAGAACCTATATTTTTGAACAATCCTCGAACCAGCTCTAAACTGGTACGGGATTGTAAGAAATTTTTAAATATTCTATTTTGAAACGGTCAATGAGATTCCAGACTGTTTGGCTAAAACTGATTTTCGTTTGTGTATCGTAGGACCTGATTCAGCTGCTCCTTTGCCTTTTCGCATTGTTAAAAAAAGATTTAGAAATGTTACCCCATTGAATCTAAAGTTGACCTGGTCAGTAAACTCTTCTTATCGGAAGGTGCAATACTTTGTTAAAGATTTAAACCCAAAGCTAACCAATTACGCTGTTTCCATGAAAAACGACCACTGGAGAATATTAATTTTTATACTTAATGATCATGAAACCGTTTCTAAAAGCACTAAAAATTTAATTGGCCCCATAAAGTAGTATGTTGTTTGGGGGCCGGTGGTTTAAATAAAATCATCAATTACAATACCTAACTGTTTGCCAAATATTATTTGTCGGGCTGTAACTGGTAATTTGTTTTTGACTCGTGTTCTATCAATGGAGTTCATTCTTTTCCTACCCTAGTTTTAATCGTTCTCGTTCATTTTTGATTGAGATTATTATTGAATGTAAACGAACTATACCAGAAATGTACATGGATAATGATAGGCATCTATCTGGTTTTAGTTTCTATAAATCTTTCTCTCTCTTTTTTTCTTGTATTTTTTCTTTCTTTATCTCTCTCTCTCTCAAAAGGATGCGGGCTTTGGTTTATACTGTCCATCATAAGATCTGAAAACATCTTGCAGTTTGTGAACATACTGGACTATTTATCAAGCATAATCAACTGTGGTTACCCACTGCGGGGTTTCAGCTTTTAATCTCGTTCGGGATATATTATGTACAGATATAAAAACTGCCCTTCCTCCTTGATTAACTCTCGAACCAGCTCTAAACTAGCAGAAGATTGTAAGAAATTATTAAATATTCTATTTTGCAACAACAAGGTGAAAGCCATGAGATTTCAGACTGTTTGGCTTAGCTGGTTTCATTTTCAATATCTCATTTGCCCCTTCACATTGTTGAAAAAAAAACAATTACAAATGTTACTATATTGAATCTAAAGTTGACACCTGGTCAGTAAGCTCTACTTATCGTAGGGCGCTACATTGTCAGAGGATTAAACCCAAAGCTGACCAATAAACAACTTGAGAATATTGGTTTCTATACTTGCTGCCCATGGTCGTTTCAAAACTCATCTTCATCACATGAGGCTTTCTGACATCGATTTAACTTAAATTTCATCAGCAGGTTCAGCTTTCGATATCAGCAAATCCTTTGTGTTCAATTTCATAAATATTTCTGTACCTTTTGTCTTCTTTGTCCTGGTTCAAACTATTCCAGTTTGCTAAGGAACCAGAATACGTCTGTGCACCTTGATGGCATCCAAGGTTTGCACCACGCGCCCTTTATGGAATTGACTGCTCGAACGGTTCCAGCCAACTTTAATAATAAGTTGGTTACTAGCCGAAAGATAAGATATGTGCAATGGAGGAGAGTGACTGTTCAAGAATATTTGTAATACAAATTTTTATTATTCAATACCAATTGCACAATTAGGGGAGTGTTGTGTTGATCTTCACACCGAATGAACGTGTTTTTTCTGCTCGATGTTTGTTAAGTTAAATTAAATAAAATATATTCGTTTCATCTGTGTATGTGTGTGTATGTGGTTTAAAATCTAATGACAGATGAGTATCGTTATTATATTTTATTTTATTATTATATTACAATATATTATATATTATATTATTTTATATTATATTCAGTTTGTTCTTGTTTCTCTTGTATATATTAGAATATACCATATATAACGTATTTGTGTTTGTATTTTATATACATCATTTTCAACTCACACAACAATATTCCGTTGAAAGCGATTACTTGCCCATTCCATAATTCGCTCTATATAAATTCTAACTGCATAAACGTTATATATTTCCCTTTTCTTTAGACGATTTTTCATATTTTGTTTTATGTATGTATTGCGGCATACAGTAAAAGAGATTTTTGTTTTTTAAATTTTAACGCGATCACTGCCATTGTGCGATCGTTGCATTGGCAACTATATATTAATGTAATTGGCGAATTACATTTTATTTTTATATAATGTTTGTATTGTGTGTTGTATATACATCATTATTTGATTTTGAAAACGCAAATACACACAATACAATCTACATTTCAATGTTCTAGGTGAATACATTATATAACATATTTTTCGTTTCGTCCATCAAAATTCACTTGTCTATGTTTGTAGAGAATTTTCTGTTTATTTTTATTTTATATTTTCTGCAGGTGTTATATACATATATGAAGGTACAGTCGTTAACAAAATTATTTGTGCATCGCAAAAATTTAACAATTCACTCGAGAAAATTTAAACTGTTGACCTAAAAATTAACTTTAAAAAAATAATGATGGATTTTTTATTTGAAATGGCATTTATTCAGTAATTAAAAAAAAAAATTAAAAATATGATTTCATTAAAAACAAAAACAAAACTGAATCACAAAATTATTTGTGCATGATAATTTTATCACAAAATTATTTGTGCATACTACAAATAATCTATAAAATTGACTAAATAGCTACGAATAAAAATAAATTTTCAAATTAAGTCAATATGAAGTATTCGCACCATTGTTTTCAATATCTTCATGAAGACGAGATTTTCTACCATTTGTGTTAGAATTTGATCCCAGACATTTTTTACTGCAGCAAAAGTTTTATTTGACTGCCTGCCAATTTCTACCGCCGATTTTTGTTTCAAATAATTCCAAATGTTCTCAATTGGGTTTAAATCCGGACTTTGCGGTGGCCAATCAAGCGTTTGTTGGTCCAAATCTTTTAGAAACGTCGTAATCATTTTGCTTTTGTGAATTTTAGCGCGTTGTCTTGCTGCAGTATAAAATGCTGGCCGATTAGTTCACATCCAGAAACTATTGCGTGCTCGTTCAACAATTCCAAGTATGTATTTGAAGTTACCTTTTGAGGTAACATAATAAGTTTAACAACCCCATTATAGCAGAAACATCACCATACCATAACTTTACCTCCACCAATATGGCGAGTTGGCATAACAACGGAACGATTTTTGTTTGTTCAGGAGTCGAATAAAATTATTTTTTCCCATATGTCCCATCCAAACTAAAACATGACTCGTCTGTCCACAAAATATTACGCCAAAACTCAACAGGCTTCGACTGGTAGGTGTACGCAAATTTGAGTCGCTTCCTCTAATTTATTTGGTTTATGAATGGCTTCTTTTGAATGGTATAGGCTTTGACATTTGCCTCGTGTAGTCGTCTTCGTACAGTCATGTGAGAGATCTTGACTTCTCGAGTGATATTTATATCATTTTGAACATTTTGGATTTTTAACTATTCTTTTGTCTTTTGCGGTTGTAGCTCGTTTTCGCCCTCTCCCTTGCACAATTTTCATGCTGGTCTTTACTTTTTATTTTTTTATTTGATAAGCAACCGAATTTCGATGGCAGTTGTACATCCGTGCCAATTCTTTTATAGGCATCCCGGAAGAATAGCCCCCTACAATCGCAGATGACTTCCAAAGATAATTTCTTAGTTTTAACCATTTTAAAAAATATCGACTTCAAAATTTTAATGAAAAATAATAACTATGTAAAAGGAACCTGTAACATTTTTGTCAAAACATGAAAAAAATCGGGATTCCCGTTATGAGAGAATTTTTTCTTGCGATGCACAAATAATTTTGTGATTTAGTTTTATTTTTGTTTTTAATGAAATAATGAATATTTTTTAATTTTTTTTTTAATTTAATACAGAATAAATGCCATTTCAAATAAAAAATCCATCATTATTTTTTTAAAGTTAATTTTTAGGTCAACAGTTTAAATTTTCTCGAGTGAATTGTTAAATTTTTGCGATGCACAAATAATTTTGTTAAGGACTGTATATACAGTAAAACCTTCCATATTGATGGTTTTGCTATTCAATAGTTTTGCAAAGGATGCTTTCATATTTGAATCTTATATGAAATTTGAATTAAGATTATAGCTGTAAGACTTTTGAGGTTTTTTAATGTAATGCCATGTAGATTAATGGTAGAAGGGATTGAAAATTGTTATACATGATCATATATAATATACATGATCAGTAAATACATGATAATGGAATGGAATGAATGATCAGGTTCCTTCACAAACGAATTGACAGTGTATAAGATCATCATATTGTTTATGAAAATGCTGTCGGGTCATCGCGAAATTTATATTCTCCCACGCGTTAGATGGTGATGGATTGGGAATTATGGACGACCCAAAGATGTTTTTTTAAAATACTCCAAATTTAACTGTTAAGGCGATACGAATACATATGATGAATTTAGAATCCTAACCTATCCAACTGACAATAATAACAATACTAAAGACCTCAAATCCCAATGTGAAAATGATTATACTAACAATATATAATAATTTACTAATAATGTAGTTAGCAATGACTCTGCTGTGGATTATCACCTTAGTCGTTTCTATGATTAACATTCCTTTTCCTAAACCTTATATGTTGAGATGCATGTAGGGCCTGGGCCCGCATAATTTGCTGAATATACTCCAGGATTACGGTGACATACCTAGAATCACCGTAACTGGTTGGTTTGTACTTCTCCTATCATACCATATCAATACCAATTGCACAATTAGTAACCAAATTAATCAACATTCTTATATATTTGTGTGTATTTATTACTTATCTACAAGACGAGTATAATAAATAATTTTGCGATACCTACGTGTGGTTGCTATTATGTATAATGGCGCGCGGTGAAATTAAAATATTTTCACGTGAAATATTTTTTTTATGGTATGTGAATGCTATTGTTTCGCGAATATCTTTGATTAGAAAGGATATGCGCATAAATTTTAATTACACATAAATAAAAATGATACACCTTGACACTCCCATGTATAAGTATATTATATAAAACCACATAGCCATAAAAAGAATTACAATATATAGACGCATGTGCTAAATACGTGAACGATCCTCATAATCTCGCACGATCTTCGGTTTTGGTGTTTCGATATTCGAGTCTAGAGTATACGACCTTAGAGATCATCACAAAATTGAAAATGCCTTAACTCACCCAAATTTTTTATTTTCATTTGATCTGGAATGTAAAATAATTGATCGAGCGATCGTTTTTAGAAATTTTCATGTATCGATCGCTGCATATAGTTATTTGTCATGATCTTGTTTTTTTTTCGTCTTGTTTATTTAAATTTGTTGTCTTCGATGGAGATAATCGATGAGTGAAAAATATAAAAAAAAATATTATGTTAGATAAAAATGTTGACACACTTTTTATTCTTCTAGTTTTAATGAATAGTTAATTTGTTGGTATTTTTATTGAATTGACACGTGTTGATGTGTATAATAATATAAGAAGGTGGAATTTACGGTCTTATGGAATTTTTATTGTAGCAATAATTGTTATTTAGTCTATTGTATATACCTATTTGTGTGTGTGTGTAAATTCCAATGACATTTAACAGTGTCTCAGATTTTATATATGCGAGTACGTAAATGTGAAAATGTCGATTGGTTTATAAAATGTTAAACGTGTCGATTTGAATTTTTCAACTATTTTCCAATCATAGGCTGGGGCGTTTGGGTAGTCATTCTATGCATAGTTATCAAGTTGAGTGTACAAAGACCAATATGAGCTTCATCACTGAATCATTTTTACAACAATGTTTTAAGTCTTTCTGCGAGATCGAGTAAACAAAAGATCAAAGAACTAAAAGTGGTTTAAATCTCAGAATCTATATTTTGAAATAACCGTTTAATTGCAATACCGTCGTAACATTCATAGATAGTAAATTGGCACCAAAAATCCGGTAAGTCTGTCATTTAAGCCACACAAAATGATATCGTTTTACGAACGTTTTTCTTGACCAAGTAAGTGTTATATTTGAATTCTGAACAGAATGTTGAATCGATTCCCAATTATTTTCTGACCATTGTCTTCGCCTGTTGAAGTAGAAAATAATCTTTTCGTTGTTATGATTCTAAGTTTGGTGACTCTTCTGTTTCCAACTCGAATTCTTAAGAGAAGGTAATTAAATTTTTTTTTTAAATATTCCAGAGTATAAACTGGCTTGAAGCTTGTTGTGAAGCAATCAAGGAACTAAACTCATCTTATGTTCGAAATGTTTCTGAACTTTGAGACCAATACTGGACATGTTAAATTTATTTTTAAATGATTGTGCTCTTCAGGGATAAATGAGCAAAATCATTATCAAAATGTGGATTTTGATATGACGGAATCCAGATTTAACTTCTAATAGTCTATTTCAGAAAAGAGAATCAACCTGAGAAGAACTAAATTTTTTACATTTTTTTTTTTAAATGTACTCAAATTTTTCAAAATGTGCAGATCGAGATTGTATATACAAGAAAGCACAAGTGCTTCACAAAATTGTTACAAAATTATTTTTTTAAACCCTGAATATTTCCTTATTTAGTTTCTCAAACCACCAAGTCAAACTAGGTGTTGGTAATCTTTTAATATTTTCTATAAATCTCACCTTTCGGAATCATGTTTTGATCGGGCAATAAATTTATAAGGCAATAGAAAATAAATTTATGGAAACATATTGGCCATTTTGGAACTCTTTGATTGAATTTCAACATAGAGTTGATTTCTATCATGATATTGATGCATCATCTCGTAAAGAGGCAACTGTCATGGTTAAGGTTGACGGCCAAAAAGCAACCTTGTTTTAACTGCGTTTCATAAATAGGTGGATTAAATATTATTCCAAATATGATTTATGCACTTTGTCTTTAAATACGTTTCTATCTTTGTATTCTTGTTTGAGCGCAAAGCACCCCCAAAACCTTTCTCGCTTAGCTTATTTTTACGTCGTACTTTATGCTACTACATGCCAAATCAAGGAAGTACGGTAGACGTTCGATATACGTAGAGCCATCTACACATTAATGAGAAAAGGTGTAACATAATTTTACGGATGGAATACGTTTTCGACAACAAGGAATTTCTGTAACATTTAACATTGAAAATGTGATCTGATCTGAATCAGTTAGAGTCATGAAACGCGGCTAATATCGCTATTGAGGTATAGAAAATAGTTTTATTAATATAGTGACGATTCTAGTTTGGTAAGCATGGTGACTGTTTTTTTCCAACTATATTCACATCTCAATTAGAGCTTTAAGCTCATTCATAATTTGAACTCTAATCTCGTTATTATTGAGGTTTAATACCGTTTTTTCAATCATGAGCTCAAGAATTTAATGCGAACTTTTGATATAGTGAATAGAATCAAACTGCGAGTACGCTGGCTCGCCTTTTTGTATGCGAAGTGGCCACTGTCGTCGGCGATGCCTTGATGGGGTAGATAGCGATCTGGATTCTTCTAATTATTTACAACACTATGCTGGTCCACCATTAGATTGAACTCCAATGGGATTTATAAAATTAAAATGTTGCTAGATTTCCTTAGAGTTTTTACAGTAAATCTACTGGCACTATATTGCAATCTCTTTTTTATTGGCGCGTTTTGGGAATGTACTTCTGTAAGAGTTTTGTTATTTTAATTTTATTTTAGAGCAAGGGAGGTCAGTTCTTTTCCAACTATAAGTCAAAAAAGTTCATGTTTAGCCAAATATTCAGAAGACTCAGAAAACCTGGAACCCGATCCTTATGAATACATAAGGACAGCATAATTATGATAAAGACTCCAAACTTTTGCAATACAAAGCAAATCGAACAAATCGATCAGATAATTTATATATAAATCTTCTGGCTTGGAACAAGTGTTCGCCAGTATAGATAAATTTTTTAGTTTAACAATATAGCTCAAACTTAAGGTCAAATAATGTAAAGTTATAAGAATGCATTCCAGACACAATTCCCAAACAAATAGAAATATGTCATTTGATCGACAGTACACATTTTATATTGTATATCACATAACATTATTTGCTGATAAAAACACAGTGGTTATAATTCCAACGATCGAACACATCTGTTCGTCTGCATGCTTTATATCGATATCATATAGTTTACAATCAGCTATTAGCATGCCCCGATTTCAACACACATTGGAGTGAAAGTAACCAATTTTTGTTCAATTGAACAGGTATTTCACTCAATTCGGATTATTAATTAATATATAATCATATCCATCCGTTAATTTAATGTGACATAAGACAACCGTTATTATTCAAGTTATGTAATACAAAATATTATGCAAATTAATTTGTATGCCGCCGAAACAAGAATTGTTAATGTGCGAGATATAATCGCTGTTAATATACCGTTCTATAATTTAACCAATGTTTGTTTAGGTTAAATTTCGCATTTCCGTTTCAATCAGAATGTTCAATTAATTTTCACGAGACTGGCTTTGGGAGGGAAAGATATAAGAATGTATCAAGGATTTCCTTATACGATTATTTATAATTAAAAAGTTCTTATAACAGTTAAAACCAAAAAGGGTGTTTTAAGCTGGCAACACTGTTTTGTGTGAGCACCGTTTTGAAAGCTAACAAATAGGCCACCAGAGCCGTATACTCTAAATGATAATACACATCCAGTAAAACGTCGAACAATGCGTACCGAACAAGTGATATTCGCTGTATAACGTAGCAATTGAAGATGGCCGAAATCAATCAGTTTGACGTCGTTCTCAGCAACTGGAGATGTATTCATCTACTTTATATACAAAATGTGGTTGATTAAAAGAAAATTTTATTCAGTGACGTAATATTTGATGAAAGTCTAATTTCACGTAATGGTCCTGTTAATTGGCCACCGAGATCGAGTGATCTAACTGTATTAGATGACTTTATTTGAGGATATATTAAGTCACTTGTCACCGCCCAGGTAGCGCAGTAGTTATTGTTGCGACAAATGGAGCAGGAGATACCGGTTGCGAATCCCGATAGGGGCAGGATATAAAAGCGATTTTTCTTCATCGATTGTTTGGGCGGTGCCATCGGTGAGTTTATAATCCATTGTCCGTTATATCTTCCATGTCAGTACGGGCTGGCATGGAGCTATGCCATTGGCCGATAAGGTCTACGTAAAATCGGACCTATAGCCGAAACATCAAGTTAAAAGTGGGATGCCATGGGCCAACTGAGCCTGTGTAACGGATGACACAGAAAAAAAAGTCACTTGTCTACGCCGATACGACCAGAGGCGATTTAACACTTACACCACAACATTCGTTGTGATCCAGATTGCACCATCTACACGTCAACCTCGGTGGATTCATGGCCGATATCATATTATAGCATTAATGGTATACCATTCCACTGATATCCAAAATATTTGTCTTTGTTCTAGTTTAATTTAAAATGGGGAACCTCAGAAAAATACAGTTTAGATACATCTCGGGCGGTTGCTTTATATATTCGACAGCCGCTAAGTCACACCTTATCAGGTAAAATTTCTATATACGAGTATGTATAGTGTAGTGACAACACAATTTATTCCTATATCCATCGATATACATTTTAATGGAACGATAATTAAAATTATACGTATATGAAGGTGGTAACATATACACAATTAACCAAAAGAATCTTACAATACTGGTTTTCGACAGCGCGTCATGTTGTTTTACTTTAAGCGGGAAGATATACAAAATCCACTTTGAATACACATACATACATGTTTTGTTTTTATGTATCTAATGAATATAGCAAAGATACGTATACGGTGTCATTTGACACAGTAATTTATAGTTATTACTATTGTATGCTGTTGAACATATTCACAATCGATTGAAAACATATATGTAAAGGGTGATCCAACAAGCGCTTTCGGAAGTTTTTTTTTAAAATAAAACGCATTCAATTCGATGGTTTGGCCTGCTGTGCAGCACGTTTACACACTGTCCTTCTGTATTTTGAAAGAAATACCGTCCGATGATGCCACCTGTCCATAAACCGCATCAAATTGTCTAATGCTGCCTATAATCTCCTGCTTTCACATTGTTTATACCTTTGATAGAAATAGGTCCACTTTAAGAGTTTGAACAAAATTTGTCAACTTCGTGTATTATCAAGTTTGGAACCGGACAATAAACCTAATTAATGGATTAATGGACAAAAATTAATGGAATTGGATTTGTTGATGTTTTCTTGCCTTCTTGGTACATACGATAATGACTTGTTACTGTACATACGTTACTGCCTTAGCCTCGACCGATTTACCATTGGGACATACCAAAACATAAGGACATCCCATGGTAATTTTTACATGCCGCCTTCAGATTTCATTGCATATGCAACCATATCATAGATCAAATGATGTTCATACCAAACGCTAGCCTCTTTGTATGCTTTCTTGTAGTCCTCTTCGTAAATTTCTTCAAAATATCCTTGAAACGATCATCGTGTTTTTTGAAAATTGTATTTGTCGTACTCAAGTACATTGGATATTTCCAGTCTAGGGCATATTTGAACGATGTGTGGGTGAAATCGACAATAGATTCATCTGTGTTGTATCGGGGTTTCCAATAGGAATGATATGCGCTTTTCTATTTTATAGTCGTAATAATCGTCCAAGTGTGCTCGCTATTCATCGAATTGTTGATCACTTTGAGCGTATGTTTTCTTTACATAGTATTCAAGTGCCAATACGACATAGAAACGCTCGAAGTAATGAAAATATTGCTGCTGTTCAGGCAAGTGTTGCTGAAGACCGCAATTTGTCGATTCCAAAACGTTTTCAAGAATTGGGACTGTCTCAAACCACAACCTGGCGGATTTTGAGAAAGGATTTGGGTTTGCATCCGTATATAATTGTTCTCACTCAAGAACTGAGGCCATTGGACCACCGTAAACGTCGTGAATTTGCTTATTTTGCCTTGAACAACTTAAAAACGATAACGTTTTTTTTAAGATAATTTTTTCCGATAAGGCTCACTTTCATTTGAGTGGTGCGGGAAATAAACAAAACTGTCGATTCAAATGCGAAGAAAATCCACGTGGAAAACAATTACATTCACCTAAATTGACAGTTTGGGGTGGTTTTTGGTCTGGTGGAATCATCGGTCCGCATTTTTTTTCGAAATGAAGCTGGTAACACCGTTACTGTCAATGGAAATCGGTATAGATCGATGATAACCAACTTTTTTATGGCCGAAATTGTAAGAAGTTAATTTTGACAACATTTGGTTCTAACAAGATTATGTGCCACACAGCAAGTGCAACAATCGAATTAGAGCAAAGTTTTGAGATTCAATTATTTCAAGAAATTTTGATATTGAATGACCTCCAAGAAGTTGTGATTTAACACTATTAGACTATTTTTTGTGAGGGTATTAGAATTCATTGGTCTTTAGCTCTTGCTAAAGACCAACCTCTTTTCAAGCTTTACAAGTCAATATTGAACGTGCGACTAGACTAGATGTATGTGATTGTACTTCACAATACTATTTCAATTTCCGTAACAAGTAGTTTGTTTTTTTAAGAAATCGTATCACTCTTATTGGAAAACCCGATACATGCTCCAGCACCTTTGAACTCATTTACGACATGGACAATTGGTTTGCCAGCATCTTTTGGATAGAAACGAGTTTCAAAACGCCCAGCCGATGGAACAACAAAATCAGTTGGTCTATATACTGATCAAATATGATCGACATTATATTTTTTTAATCGATCGTTACTTGATCGTCGGTTTTGTCATGATGTTCAATTCCTAAATCGTTAACGGGTAGTTCGATATCGAGGAATGGAAGAATTAATTTGTTTTTGATCTCGTCCCAAATGATTCGGGTCATTTTATCGCCGAGGACATCAACTACTGGACCAACCCTTTTTTTTCTGCATGATTTTGTATTCTGTTATCACAGAATGGAAAGTGAGGTAGTAATTCGTGATGATTTTGAAGGCTGATTTTAGTAAACTGATTTTGGATAGAGTCAAATTGCATTGTTCGCTAAACATTTTTCAGGGAGCATTGGAAGCTCTTGACGAATTGAATGCTAAACACAATTGAAAAAAGTGCCTCCCATTGGATCACTCTTTACTATATTCTTTTACTTAGGAATGAGGAAGTTGTGTTTGTTTTAATAAAAAAAAATTTCTTTAAACACCTGATTTTGTTGTTTGAGCTTATACACCGAGTTTTACATATAAACTTGACAATATACGATCTCAGGCGATATTAGTAACCTATTTGCATCAAAAGTACATTGACTGTTGATTTAAAATAAATAAATAAAATTCCACGTATATATTGCGACATTATATACTCGTATATATGACTTGTCGACTTTCCTATTCACATTCAAATCACTTTTCCATCAGACACAGTGTACAACAACAAAATATGTTTTTTTAAAACCGATTTGAAAGTTAAAATTCTTTGCAAAATTTATGTTAAAATCGTTTGATGGGAAAATTTTGTGTGTTTCGAACACACAGACAAAAAATTGACGAATCCACATGTTTGTGCAGATTAATTTTGTTTTTAATTAGTAATTAATTAAATAAATATTTGAAAGGTATTTTAATTAGTTGCATAATGCAAAATTGTATCGTTTAAAATTTAATGGTTACTTAAGCTCGCGTACTTTCATCGAGGTCGATTTGAAGCAGATTTATATCTTATATACTTATACGAAATTGGATGACATACATATATACAAGCGCATACCTCATTTTATATGATTAAAATCGTGTATTTTCCTCACATCATCGTATACACGTATATGTTGTTGCATACAAAAATTTCATCTCGAACATTTTTTTTTTTATAAATAAAAGTAAATAAATAAATCTAATAGTAAACGAAAAGAAAAATTCATATTAATTCATTCATTCATGTGAAATTACACTTTCTTACCAAATCAACTTTCATCAATCATTTCGATAAAAAACAAATAAATTTGAAAATATAATTTTCTCTTAATTCATATAATTATAAATGCATTTACGGTAATTGTTTATGCAGTTTATAAATAAAAATGGTTTTTCAATTGATATAATATTCGGAATCGTGTGTACATATATACTTTCTATAAATACATAATTGAATGGCCATTTGAATATTTATCGACAATCAAATCAAAATGACAGTGACATGCAATTTTGTTATGTGACATTCCAAATTCGCACAGATGAGTACGTTTTATATAAGCATAATCAATCATATGTGGACAAGATTGCTAGTAAACCGTAAACTTTTCCATTTAATTCCAAAAATTGTCTGATACAACTCTTTGCCAGCTTGTCGCAGTAAACTACTACAAAATATTTGATTTTTATGTCAAAATGTTTTTTAACGGTTTTTACAGGCCATTGTTGGCCCGGACTGCGACAACAATCTTCTGACTCCAACGGTTTCGATCCGCAATTAAACAATTAGAAGATAAGGTGAAGCCATCGTCGCCTACAGCGATCTCTTCGCCTATATCGAAAGGCAACTCTGCTTTGAAAGATCTCTGTATCGTATCTCGCTGTTTTTCAATTTCATGCCCGATGTTCGCATTAAGTTGTTCTGATCTCGATTTGAGCTATGTATTACACGCATGACTCTACTTTGGAATGTAAGATGTCATCTTTCGTACTAATTCGCTAAGATCCAACTCTCACATCCATACATGACAACGGATTTTATCAACTCTCTGTAGAGGATATAAAGCCTGATTGCCAGCGATAAGACGAACCTTAATATCCTCTCCCACACTATTATCGCACAATGAGAGATGCAGGCAGCCTGAAAAAGTACCAATTCAACAAACAATAGAAAAGAAATATCCGAAAGGAATGAAAACGTACTCGAGACCCAACCGTCAAAAATAGATAAAATAATTTAACACAACGAATTCATACCTACAATATCTCACCTACGATAAATATAGCGAATACTCATTGTGAAAAGCAACTAAATATTTGAAAAGAACAGTTATGCACATACCACCGATAAGAAGAAATAATGGGCACCTAGTTAAAACCAAAGACGAAAAAGCAGAACGTTTTGTGGATCATCTAGAGCTAACTTCACACAAGCCAATATCGCTTCTTCCAATTATGTCAAAACTATTCGAGAGCCCATTATTAAAGCGAATTAAACCTGAAATTGAAAAGTCAGGAGCCGTTCCATCCCATCCGTTTGGATTTAGAGACAAACACCCCACAATCGATCAAGTCCATAGAATGACAGATTTAATAGAAATATCCTTAGAGGAAAGCAAGATTTGTTCAGTCATATTTCTGAATAGCGCAGGCATTTTACAAAGTCTAGCTAGAAACTCTGCCACTTAAGTATTGCGAACTGTTAAAGTCGTACTCGAAAGGGAGATACTTTAGAGTTCAGCAGGAAGAAGTTTACTCCAGTGTAAGAGAATCTAAAGGAAGACTCTCGCATGGAAGTGTCTTAGCCATAAATAATATGCAAGCTAAATGGAGAATTGGCTTTGGAAATGGCTCTCAAAAATATTCCTGTCCCAAATACAAACCAAGCAAAATACCTCGGTATCAATCTTGATAAAAAGTAATGTAGAAAGTACACGTGGAAAAGAAAGCAGAAAAGCTCAAATTAAAATATAGAAAAATGTACTGGCTAGATGGAAAAAACTGTACAAACAAGTGCTCAAGCTCTTCTGGACATTAACTATGGCGATGCACCAAAACCAGTGATCAACAAATAGTTCAACAATTTCAAAATAAAGTTCTCAGATGAATAGTTAACGCCCCTTTGGACACTCGTAATAGTGACCTTCATATAGATCTCGGAATTGACACAGTCGCAGAGAAAATAAAGAAGTGTGCTCAAAAACATTAGGAGAGACTTCATCGTGACCCTAACTTTGAAGCTGTAAATCTATTTCATCACGATAGTATTATATGAAGACTAAAAAGCTACAAGAATAGTCCGCAGAATGCAAAATAAATCAAAACAACGCTATGGAACGATTACATAGAAATGCTTAATTATTTTGAGTCAGGATCAAATGCTGATGTGTGGAGGTGATACTACTGCCTGCTCTAATTGTATTTAAGGAACGGCTACAGTTAAATATGTATTTGAATCGTGATGGTTTTGCTAGAGTATGGCAAAAATTTGATTTGTCATAATTTATTAAATCCCAAGAACTGCAGATGCTGGTGTTGTCCAGTTCAGCTTTAATTTAGTTTATTTAGCCAAATCGTTCAGTATTGTGTATTCCATAGAGTTAATTCGGATCTTAAATGATTCGATAAACTGACTCGTTGACTCGTTGTTATCGATTTAGTACTGTCAAATTGTGAAACTCATTATCATTGGCCTGATGTTAAGTCACAATTAAACCGATCATATTAATAATTATTTACAGTCTTGCGATGTAAACAAAACTCGTTGTAAACAAGTCGATTTTTCTAACTGTTTTGTGATTTATGTCCTGCCTCTGTGCTTATATCGCGACATATGATGTCTAACTTGGAGTATGGCACATTGGAGTATCACATTGCATTGCTTCGTGAATATGGAAGATTCTATACGGGTTTATTCTTCTATCAGAGATAATTTTCTCTAATGTTTTATCAGATGTGGTAAGAAGGTATATATCCTTCTATTACAGTCTACTAAGATTCCACATTTTTGTAACGTCAGTTCAGCACAATTTTAACGTACAGTTAAAATAGTCAATAAGTTGTGTTAACTCAACATAGCCAACAGGCATCGCACTGTTCGATGTTTAGTGTCGTATTTTGTTGAAAATAGGACACTCCGAAATCGTCAATATGCCGTTCATCACAGAACCAAGACGTCCCAATGAACTGGTTTAAGCGGTCAGAGAAAGTGTTAGTAAGAATCCAAAAGTGAAGTACCGCGCTTATTATTTTCGAGGATGATTTGCATTTGTTTCCGTATAAAGTGCAATCAACACAATGATACTGTCCATATCGCTTGAAATAAGACCAAAAAGCAAATCTGGATGACCGCCGAGACTCATTCCGCTATCTGGCGGCGTTAATAAGCAAAACTGCAGCATTTGAAGAACGAAATGCTTAAAACGCGTTCCATGACCTAAAAGTGACTGGGCCGGTGTTTGCATTAAAATAATCACTGGAACATTTTTTTTCAGAAAAATGACACAGTGGATCAAATCGATATCAGTGGATGTTATCGATATCGGAGGATGTTCGGGATTACTGGTTTCGACAAGGCGGTTCATCATGCTATACACTATCAAATAGAGAATCCAATTCCAGTTTTCGATTAACCGAGTTTATCGGTAATTAATTCGGTAATTATTTTTTCATTTCAGTTCAATATCTGGAAGAATTGAGTTTTGCTAATATTCTATGTATCGCAAAAAATCAAGCTGTTGCTCTCTGCAATTCATTGCATTAAAGAATTTTTTAAAACAGTATCCAAATACAAAATAGTTTCTGCTTTGTCTCTGCCGTATTTTTGGATCCCAATAGTGACAGAGTTTTTAAGAGTATAGTTTCAATATTAAATTAGAATTTATGATTCAAACAAAATTGTGTCTGTGTCGTTCATTTTATCTTCACAGTGAGTGAGTGATAACGTCACTATTAAGTGTTATGTTGCACGAGTTATACACATAAATATGCTCGAGCCTATTTTATTGAACAACGTGATATTTTTAAACCTCAACCTATTCCCAATAACGAAATTTACCGAGAATTATCGATACATCGGTAATTCTGATAAAAAATTTACCGAAAATATTTAATGTAAAACCTCGGTAATTTTGGATTTCTTACACAAATCAACCAATTCAGTTTCTGTAAAGAAAATTATCTGGATGTCTGATGTTAAAAAGAGGCGATCTGACTGGCTCCTGAAATACTTTTAAATGTAATGAAAAACGCAGCAAAAAGAACACACTTGGTTTTGGCTAATAAAGACGGCCACTTAATTGGTGTTGTACTCAAAACCTAGTCCAAATAAACTACAAAAGACCAAATTTAATAAAAATATATCATAGAAATCGGTTGTTTACATACTGACATTAAACATGGCGGCTTTACTGTTGCTTTATCAATTGAAGATGAGAAATATCAACCACAAGATTAACCGGCATCAAGTCGGATATAGTTAACTTGATTCGACTAAATATATTTCAAAATGAATATCAATGCAAGATTAAACTTCAAAGTTCTTTTATTTAGAACTTTTTTCGCTTCTGTTCCTTCTATGATTTAGACTTTGCAAAAACTAACAAAAAGCACTACACCAGTTAAAGAATAAAGGCAAGTACCAGACCTGATTATCTGCGCACATACCAAATGACAACAAACACATACGTATATGGTTCCAAATAGTTGTATACTAAGTAATTTAGGTTCAAAATATACTTGGCTGTTATTTAAAAAGCTTAAAAAGCTTTAATATCTTGATTTAACGACATATTACTCGGTGAATCGAAAATATTGATGCCTAATACTGAAGTTTTAAGTTAATTATATTTGAAAGCTTTCAATAGTCAACTCGATTAATTAAAAAGCTTCTTATTTGTGACGAGCAGACGACACTCTCGTGTAGGTTCAATATCATTGCGTACACAACAAACTAAGATGTACATATATGGTAATTAGCTCTTGATTTTCACACTCCGCGATGCTGACCTTAATGCAATCGCCGAAGTGTGATGATGCAAGTCTAATGTACATTAATATACGAGTATATATATACACAAATAGAGTTATTAAATAAATATGAGAAATGAGCTAATAAATCGTAAATCCTTGTTTTAATAGGTCAACTAACCTTTATATACGCAGACACGTACGAGTATATATACAATACGTTTTATAGTTATGATCAGTTGAACAATATTTTGTATATCTTAAATATTTGGTAGATCAAAGTTGAAGCTTTTGTGTATATATATGTAGTTCTATCCTCGCGCAAATTACTAAGCAAATATTTTAATAAAAACCACAGCAACGTTTCAATGATAAACCAAGGTTTTGTATATGCGAGTACAGTCGTTGAATAATGCGAATATTAAAAATAATTTATTGTTCTAAATTATATTGTTGTACTAATTGGCTGTGTCATTTATATATTATATGCTCGCGTATATAATTACTTATATGCGCCATATTGTCTTTGGGAATGGAAAGAATTGCGCACCGAATAAAACCATTTCGGTTGCATTATATTATGATTCATATATAATTTATATTATAAAGACAATAAACTCATTTGATCTGTATAAAGGCATCGCGATACCTTTGGTCACTATAAGGATATATATTCGCGTATATAGACAAAAAAAAATTTATAATAATTCTTACCTTTTCGTTTCGATTGATATTTTTTATATAGCCACCATATAAGGAATGCTATTATAAATCCACAAATAAGTGTTCCAAATATAGCACCTGCTATGGAACCACCTCCATAGCATGTTTGTTCTGAATCCATGATTGTATATTTTTTATAGTCACTTGATTTGTAACGATATTTTGTTGTTGCTCTTAATTTGTTATTTTTAAGTCACTGATGTATTGTTAATTGTTAATCTTAATCTTAAAATATATATATATATTATTATGATTAATTGATTGTATATAATTTTGATTACGTCACTTTTATACACTATACATGTTGAATGATTTTTTATATATATATATACAACACTTGCACAGATCACCTGCAAAATAATAACATTTGATTAATCAATTTCCGATTCGTCTTAATTATAAAAATTCCCAAGTGTGTGTGTGTGTGTGCATAGTCATGCTTTTAGGAAGTATAAACTACTAACCTTAAAACATTAGTTCGTGATCATCAAAACACTACACATTAATTCAAGGTTGAAACTGTGAGATGTACATAATCCAACCGGAAGAGATTAGTATACACATTTATGAATGAATTCGGAACGATGTTGGTTTAAGACATACGGTTTATGGGGAATTAAACCAAACTAATTTTTCACGTCTAATATTGTCGATTTTACAGCGATTGAACACGGATTTCAAAATTATACAAATCACTCTGTAAAGTGTATATATATATATGCTTCAACCTTCTACAAAAATATTTTGTTATGACATAATTTGACAGTCATGGTACTTTCAAATATTATATATACTTAGCAGACTGACCAAATTTCTTCGACGTCATACGTATAATAGAATGTCGTACTTATATAACCTTGAAATTATTTAAACTATTCATTAGTCTTGTACGTACATATTTTATCTTATCATAAAGCCAATATAACGATATATATAATTGAAAATAAATACACAATTTACACAATACACCTACTTTATCCCGCAGAAAAACAAAAAAAAAATAAAAAAATTTAAATATTTCGCGATTTCGAATAAATATTGATGTTAAAAATATGAATAAATATATGAACCGTTTAAATATTAAACTCAGTTTTGTTTACATTCCACGTACATATATTTTAAAAGGTTTTCTACATGCATATCCAGTAACACTTTGCTATATGGCTGTCAATATATTATATACATATACTTGTTAGTGTTATTGTTCGAGTCAAATATCTACATAAAATTTCGATTTCAAAACAACAAAAGAATGACATAAGAATATTATATGTTGTGGTAATTAATTTTATGTCTTAAAATATTTGCACGATTCTCGTATAAATCATGAAACGTATAAACGTATATTGAGCGTTCTAAAAACAAATGAAAATATTTTCTTAAATAAAAATCACCGGGCTTGCGGTTAAGTACCTATCCTAACACTTTGTGTGGTTAAGTAATTAGTTTTTGTTAATTAGCAAAGTAAAAATTTACTGTACGAAAGAGAAACTATTTATAAATATGTTTAAGTTGGCAACACTGCTTTATTTGACAATCCAAGCAACAGCTGATATTTGCTTTTTGTTTATGAGTTGACATTTCATTATGGATAGACTTACATCAGAGCAACGCTTGCGATTAGTTGGAATTTTTTATCATAATAATGGTTCATTCTTCAGAGCGGCTAGAAACAGGAAAGCATTGAAGAAGTTCCAAATCAATCAATCCTCGTTCTCAGCTACTTGGGTTGTGCCTGCATGATCATTTTGCGCACAGACATAAAAGTCGACGCATATGTAATACCAAAAATTACCACAAGGAAGCCAGGTGGAATAGATTACGCTAAGCGGATCCTAGTTTGATCAACCCGCGCCAATTAATTTTCTTTTAGGAGCGGACGTTTATAACGAATTCATATAGGGAACCGTATAATAAGAGGCAAATCCAGTGTTATATGCACCAGTTTAGGATCGATAATTTCTGGCCCATCTCAAACTGCTCTCCATCAGCAAACAGTAGCAATTTATACAATCCACCAGACGAAAGACGACAGTAGTGGGTCAGAAGAAGATGCTTAATGTGAAACTCTCTTCCAGCAAACAACGAAACGAAATAAAAATGGTCGCTATAGTGTGGAGTTACCTTTCAACGAAAACCAAATAGATCTACTCGGAAGTTTTCGTCAACGAGCTCTAAAAAAGAAGCTTGAAAAACCCAGAATCATTTTATTTAAATTTCTTACGGGATTACATCAAAATGGGTTACATGAAAACTGCTAGTCCCGATAGAGGAAAATTGTATCTCCCCATCATGCAGTAATCAAAAAGACTTCAGACACTACAAAAATTCGCATAGTATCTGATGCATCCATGAGAACATCCACAGGGACAAGGTTGAATGAATTATTGCTGAACGGCCCCTATTACAAAATGACTTATGGGCGCTACCTCTCAGAAAACATAAAATAGTTAAATAGTGTTCTCTGCAGATATATGGAAAAGATGTACCGTCCAATAAATTTACAAGAAGACCATCAAAGGCATCAGAGGATTTTATGGAGAGAAAACAAACGGCACCCAGTAGGTGAATATCAACTTATGGAACATCAGCAGCACCTTATCTGGCGATTCAAACGCTACATCAACTCGCCCAAGATGAGCAAACGAAGTATCCTAAGGCAAGCCTTATTCTAAAAAACGATTTTTATATTGATGACGTATTATCAGGCGCAGACACAATTGAAGAAGGTATACAAGTGACATCTCAGCTTATCGAACTACTTTAGCAAGGTGGAATGAAACTGAGTAAATGATCAAGCAATCATCCGGACCTATAAAGTATAATAGCAAACAAAAACATCTTGAGCAATACTCTTACCATCGCTGATAAACTGTCCAGCAAAACCTAGGAGTAGGCTACAACTCGTCTGCTGACTGCTTCGTATTCCAAGTATGCCTACCACCTATCGACAAAAGGGTAACGCAACTTCAATTTTTGTCAGAAATGTCGAAAAAAATTTGCGATCCAGTAGGATGGCTGGTACCATAAATCATCGGTTGCAAAATAATGTACCAAGGCCTATGAAGTCTCGATCTGAACTGGGACAATGAGTTACCAACAGAAACAACAAAACGTTGGAACCAACTCAAACTAGATCTGAATGCCTGTTATCAAAACAAAATACCTTGCTACATCAGTTACTTCACATTTGAACTCCAAGGTTTCTGTGATGTGTACGAACTCGCATACGCGGCTGTATTACTACGGTTAAAGTACCACATCAATGGTTAAAATACAATTCGGCTTTTGACTAGGAAAACAAGGGTCGCACTGGTAATAACAAAATTGACGATTCCTCGACTGGCGTTATGCGGTGCGGTGTTGTTGAGCCAGTCGGTCCAGCAAGTTAAAAAGAGCCTGAAAATCGACATAAGTACAGAAATCTTATGGACCGATTCCACGATCACGTTAGCTTGGATCGGATGACTTATACATTTTATTCTCAGGACCTTGGTTTAAACGCTCTTAAGATTCAACTTGTGCATGAATTAAAGCCAAACAACCATCGTATCATCACCAATTCAACGAATGGGCTGAAGCACAAATTGATATTGATGTTGAATTTCCATTCAAAATTTTGTTCTCCGATGAAGCCCATTTTAGGTTGAATGAGTACGTAAATAAGCTGAATTGTCACATTTGGAGTGCAGATAATCCATAAGGTTTTGTTGAAACACCATTACATCTATAGAAAATTACTTTATGGGCTGGCGGAGCGATTGATCCATATGTCTTCAAAAAGATGATGGTCAGAATGTTCCTGTCAATGGTGACCGTTATAAGACAACATGATAAGAAATTTGTTCGTACCTCGATTAGCTAGCATTGATCTTGCTGGCATATGGCTCCAACTGGACCGTCTCAAAGAATTTTTTTATGAAAGAATAATTCCACGGAATGGGCCCATTAATTGGCCACCAAGATCGTGTGATTTAATCCAATTGGATTATTTTCTTTAAGGTTATGTAAAGCCACTTGTCTATGTCGATTAATTAGAGACAATTGAACACCTGGAAATAAATATTCGAAGAGTAATTGGAGAAATACGACCGTAAATGCTGGAACCACATGGCCGTTTCATTGATATTAAAAATATATTTCTTCGTTTTATTCTGATTTAATCTTATCTAACTAGTCTATAAAAAACAATCTTTCGATATAATTACTCATCCAGTGAAAATCAATCTACTGTTGCGATTTAATTGGGCCCATAATTTAATTAATACTTTGATATGAAATCAACCGTGATTTTTAAGAACATATCTAATTATTAAAAGTACTAGAGCACAATTCGAGCTTTCTACCGTGGGACATCTTATCATTGTGTCGTTAAATAGTTATTGTTAATTGAAATATAAAGTCTGTGAAATAAATAATAATGTCGGTTTGGTGACAGTAAAAAAGTGACTCACTTATATGTCTAAGGTCATGGTTTAGAGTGAACGTGTTGTTCTCATTACGAAAAACCAGAATATTATTATAGTGGGAGTTTTTTGTACCGTCTACTATTTTTTCTCACGCTAGTTCTAGTTGAATAAACACATAAATAGTTAAAATCGGATATGTACGAAATTCCTCATACGAAATATATTCAGGTTCGTCGCTGATACACAACACACGCGTCGAGCTCTAATGTTTTCTACTTTATTTAATGAAACAATTAAATCTGTTTACTATGTCAACTTTATATATGCCACATATTCATAAACTTTCACTAGTGGTTTGGAAATTAATTTAAAAAATGTGTTTTATATCAATCGACCACCCAATAGGTTATAACTTTGGTGTCTACCGTCTGTTTAATATTTATATATGTGTATGTACATATTACAGACTGTGTATAATTTTTAAGGTGATTATCTCTTACCAACAATAAAATTTAAATAACAGAATATTCACTGTATAGCTATCTATCGAGCCAAGGTAACTTCAATCTCGATATATATAGAAATCAAAATTTGATCATAAGAATATATAATTTTTTTCCTTTTTGTGTATACGGTATATATAAAATATCAATCACATTGATCTTAAATAAGAAAAATGATGATGATCTTACGAAAGATAAATTGAGGATCACGCCCTTTTTATATACGTATTTGTTTTAATTCCACACAAATCTATATACACACACACACTTGTTCAAAATAATTAATATTTCTTGGAATTTTTTATTTGTTACTAATAATAATTATTATTAATATTTTTCAGACTTATGTATAACAAAACGATTATTATTATTTTTTCTTGTATACACGATCACTTAAAAATTGTGAAAGGTATATACATACATATATGAAAGATAAAATACTGTATGGTTATATAAATTAAATTATATTACATGTAATAATTATTAATTACACTTGTTTTTATTATTAATTATATTATTTCACAAATAGCACACAAATATTTTAATCCACACAATTTAAACTTTTTATTTTATTTAAGATTTAACAGTCTTAACACAACACACTATTAACCACTTTGAAGTCACAATTTTTACTAAACGAAATACAAAAAAAAATTGGTTTTGTTTTCGTTTCATATATAATAAATAAAAGAGAAACGATTTTGTTCTCTTTCTTGCGATCGACTATTACTTTTGTCTCTTTTCATTAAAACACATACAGAGAAAAAAAAACGCGATCGTGACTTACATACACAGTGAGAATATGTTATAGCGATTTTTCTACCTGTTTTGTTTTTAGTAGCTTTGAAAGTCATAAAAAACAATAAAAACACGTTGTTTTGGTTTTTGTTTTATTTATATTTATCTGTTGTTGTTTTTTTACTGACTCTACTTAAAAGTCAGATGATCGTATTTTTGTTTTATTATGCGATCGATCGGGGGTGGACTTGGAAATTATTAAAGTACTAAACGATGACTGTGTGAGTATGCCATGATATTAATTTAGCAGAGTTGATTTTTGTATTATAATGAGAGATTTAAATTAATTTCGCTCTGATTCTAGCAAAAGAGATATTTTTAAGGATTTTAAATTATAGCAGGTTAGGTAATTCTAGCTAAATCGCTATAACTACACGGTCAATAAGTCTATAGGAAAACTAATATGTAGATGGCATTACTAGAATTTTTTTCAAATGAATTTTATTTATTTCTAATCATCAAGCGATACGAGTATAAATTTCAAAGCAATCTATTGATTCGTGAGTTATAATATTTTGTGTGAAGCAACTTTTGTTTTAAAAAAAATAAATCGAAACAAGTGAATTTCGAGCAAAGATTATTATATACTATAAAGATTGTTGAATCAGAGTAACATTTTAAAACATAAAAGCAATAATTCCGGGTACCACTACATAGTGACAGGAACCTCTGTCCTATACGCAAACAAAACAAAAACAAATCGTTCATATTGAAAATTTTTGCTTTGGTGGGTCATCTTTATGTAAAATAATCTTTGATTTCTAGTTTCAATAAAGCATTGTTTTTTGATAAAAAAAACTACAGTGGAAACCAAACAATGATAAACATTATCTGAACTCTGCTCCATGGAGACAAATGGTAGAAAAGTGGATTGCTGAATTTAAATATAGTCGTATCAGCACAACTGATGCAGAACGCAGTGGCCGTCCAAATAAGACTGTTATTCCAGAACCCATCGAAAAAATCCACAAATCGGTTATGAACGCAAATTGAACGTTCACGAACTAGTTGACATTGTAAAGATATCAGATGATAGTGCTTTGTGCAAAATGGGTGCCGTGTGAGCTCACAGTCGACCAAAAACAACAACGAATCAAAGCTTCAGAAGATTGTTTGTCGTTGTTAAACCACAATCAATGGATGAGGCATGGCTTTTACAATTACACACCAGTCAGGTGAGTGGACAGCAGTCGACAAACCGAATCCAAAGCCAACAATGACCTAACAGTCGGTTGGTAAGGTGATGGCGTCTGTATTTTGGGATGCGAACGGACTATCTCCAAAAAGGAAGCACATCAACAGCGACTATTAATGTGAACTTTTGGATCGATTGAAGGCTGAAATCACAATATTTGCAAGAGAAAAAAGTTTTGTTATCGTGTCACAGAACGATGGCAAAATTGAATAAATTGGGCTTCGAATTGCTTACCCACCCATCATATTCTCCAGATTTAGCGCCCAGCGGTTTTTTCCTGTTGTCAGATCTCAAGAGAATTCTTGCTGGAAAGAAATTTAAGTCCAATGATGAAGTAATCGCTGAAATTGAGCGCTATTTTGACGACAAAGAGAAATCGTACCATAAAAGTGATATCGAAAAGTTGGAAAATCGAGTTTTGTCCAAATTTTTTTCTTACTTATCCTACGGACTTATTTAATGACCTTATACATCGACTTAGAAAGGATAATGTAACCTGAGAAAACCTTCACAAGCTATAAATATTAAAGAGTGAAACGTAACACGAATTATAACCTATTTGGTAAAAGATTTCATTTCCGTTAGAAATATGTCTATTGGAAAGTAGGTGAAGTACAGTATGTGCAATAATATTACAGCTAAAATATGTCTTTATCAAGAGAAGGTTATCTCTTCTACTACTGATCTTTGGCGAGTTACAAGCTTTTATATTGACTAAGCAACCATAGTTCTGATGTCCAGGGTTATGCAAATGTTCTGGTTATACTCATTAGGACACAAATCGAAGTAACCCCATCAGAGCTAATAGAATGATAAAACATCAATAGTGTCATTTATTATTAAACTTTTTTGGAAGCAACATATGACCAAGATTCATAAGCATTATGGTAGTTCTTGGAGATTGAAATGAAAAGTGACCTACTGGCCATACTTAATCATTATCGGAATAATGACCATCTAACCTTATTTCGTATGGTGTCTTTGAACTAATCTGTTAAGTGCGTAAACTTCACTATATATAGCTATCCATTGAACTTTATTAAGCACGCTTCATTTTTATAACTAGATCAATGTGAACATGAACGTGATGGCTCAAGCTATTGCATCTGCATACCAAAAATAACGCTGTCTTAATTCTTTGGAAATGCAATCTGAGAAAAATCCGAAAACTGAAACTATAGTATTCCACAAATTTTTTAATGTCGTGTTCTTAATTGGGATGAGTGGAGTTGAGGAGAACTGTCAGTCGAACAGGGGTCTGTGTTGGTATGGTATATAAACGGATCAAAGGTTGACAATGAAACAGTGATAGGATCCTTTGTGTATATATAGTCCCTAATGATAAATGCTATCTTTCAAGCAGAAATACATACGATAGAGTTTCTGACGAAGGGTGATACCATTAATGTCACTCAGGTCAAACATCTGCGAGTTCAAGCTACGTAGTATAAGAGGGCGTTAAAACCTAATACACTAACTATAAAATTACATTAGTTGTATTTTGCTGCCAATAATGACTATGATTATGATTCAGGCAAAAGCATTCTTTAGTGGAATACACTCGCGATATACCAACTATAAATGTATAGGAGGTATGATCTCTAGGTTAAGATCAACGACCAACGAGATTTTCTAAGTGACTACAGTTCCTCATAATGATCCTTAAAGAAATTTGGATGAGATCCTTCATCTTCAATATTTTTTACTGGTTGTCATAATTGCGAGAAATAAATAAAAAAAATAGTACATTCTCTCACCCTCGTCGGTAGAGAAAGAAGTCTGCTTGCTCTATCACTATGGGCGTCTCATGTTCGAATCTCGGTTGTAATAACCCTTGGGTTTTTTTAATGTGTAAATATGTATGTGACTGTGGGTTAAACCGTCGGTCCTAGGAATGGGTTGGGGATAAAATTATTAAATACTATTCGCCTTCTTTCACTATTATTATTTATAATTTATTACCTGATTTATTTCAGAGTGAAGTATAAACGCCTTAAATATATTAGTGATATATAGTGTTTCAATAAATTGAACACGCCTTTCTTTTAATTGTTACTCTTGGTTGAAGATCATTCCTTTCTTTGTAAGAGTGTAAAATAGTATATTATTTTTATCACAGTCTTGGATCCTGTTCACCGAAAATGCAGAATTTTATTAGCCTTATTACAGAAACCTCTATATTTATAAACACTTGTTCAGCAGAACAATGCTATATGGATAATACGAGCTCATTTGGGAAACAGTTTTTAAAATGGTGAAAGTGAATGAGAAGGACTGCTAATTAAACTCTGTTTGACTTAAGTTTCTTATAATATACAATAATCACTTTTCTAGATCTTCCATATCTATGAATCGGTAGCTTTCATAAATCCGATAGCCTCGTCAGGCGTGAGGCAATAACATAATTGAATTGCTACTGAATAACGTGCAAATTGAGTGTGGGCTTTAATTTTTAAAAAATCCAGGTTGTCACATGATCAATTTATTCGGATAAATAACTTTATTATAGATTTTCACACCATGTTAGAACAAAAGAATTTTACACCATTCAATGTCGTATTAATGGTAGAATTATTTAGAACAATAGAATAGCTGATGTGCTAATTTTGTAATTTCACAATTTCCAAGAACATAAGTTTTGAGGACATTGCACTTTTGCCAAGGTCGTTAGACGATTGATTCCAACTATGTATATCATTGGTAGATACTATAATCTATAATATTCGGATTTGGCGCTGTACACGTTTAAAGCCGTTATCAACTCGGCTTTAATAGTTCAAATAGATCAGCGATCAGTAATCTTTTTTTTGTACGATCAACGTTTCAACCAATAAGGATTAAGGGGCTCCTATCTTCTTTGGTTTTGTATTCCAAATACAATAGGAACCATTAGCGCTAATTTACTGTGATCACCTCACTTTTTCTGCCAGCACAGATAGTGCGCCATTCAGATTTGTGAACTGTTCCAGAATGTAATTTGAATCTTTTATGTTGGCAATGGTTTTTGGAATAATGTGCGACAATCGTAAATGATATTTTTTGTGGACCGTTCGAGTATCACAATGGTTATAACAACGTTTTTTATTAAATGTGAATCTTGAACTAGTTTTGTAACAACTGTTCCTCTAGTACTTATATAGCAATAGTCTTCTTTTGAAACACGCCCACTGAAAAGTTGCTTATTTCCAGATGGTGGGCATAACCATCAATAACCGTTTTCTATGTTCACTCTAATTGGTGAAAATAAACTTTGTAAATTTTAACACTCCCGTAAACCGGGATTACCTATCATAGATCCTTAGTTAACTCTTAGCAAGTTTATGAAAATACCGAGTACGATTTATATATAATGTAATGATCAGTTACGTATACTGCTATTAATGCTCGATCTAGTTAAACCATATACTAACTGCATTACCCCTCGAAATCATTGAAGGGATTTGGCCAGTGCGGTGTAAAAATGAAAGCTGGATTCATTATTGGAGCAGGTCTTAATGAGCCAAAACCTGACATCAAAACAATAAGCAATATATTTGTTACGTTCCATGGGTTATACAATACAAAGTCACATAGATAATTCCATGGAATGAATTGTAGATTCGATCAATACGTCAAGCATTTAGTACCTTGGTTACTCATTCCCAATACAAGGGAAACAAGTGTTCGATCTTTCATTCTACTATTTGCACACGGACTATACATGAATTGCAAAAGATCAGCCCTGCATATAATTAGTACTGATATGCAAGTGTATTAGACGATGATTAGACAATGAAAAATAAAATCAACATATAAAGAAGTTCAATTACACCTTACATTAGACATCATATATAAAACAACAATCGTGTTATAATTAGCCAACATTTTGCAAGTATATTATTGTTTATCGAAGGAAATCACGTGCAAACCCACAATGAGAGAAATTATTTCAAGTTGATATTCTTGAAACGATCTTAAGTTTATATTTACGATCAAACGCTATTATTTAACATATATATTTGCGTTATTACGCATACTATAAAGATTCGATTTACAAACGATCGTATATAACTTATTTACTTCATCGAATGATAATTCGTACTATCGACATCGTGATCAATACATCGTACCTTTAATTAAATTATAGATCGCGTTTCCGTTGATCGAGCGGAATGTATCAATAATATATATATATATACATATATATATATATATATATATATATATATACAATTTATATATATATATATATATATATATATATATATATATATATATATATATATATATATATATATATATATATATATATATATATATATAATAGGTCATATAAAAAGTTTTTAGATACATATTGATCATTATTATCTATATAATCGTTTGCCATCCGCGAAGAACCATCGGTATGAAGAACTTCTGTGGTTTATCGGCGAAAAACACAGCCCAGTGGTTTTCAGAGGCGCTTGGGTCTGTCGATCTTTTACTATCAACAAAGTTTTGTAGAGACCAAAAGCCACCTTATACGATTGATTTGTTTCGAGTCATCAAAGAGTGTTTGGCCGCGTGTGTTATGATGGAACAAAGCTGACACTCTGTTGGTCTAGTCTTTTCGATTTTTCTGAATGGCTTCGTGCAAATGGTTGAGTGCACAGTACAGAACCGAATCAACGGTTTCGCCACACTCCAGAATAATTGACAATTTCCTTCTAATCCCTCCAAACACTCGATATAACCTTGACTGTCAAAATTTGAAGTCGTCTGTGAAGGGTCACCAGCCTTTGACCAAGAGAGCTTACGTTTCATATTTTCGTATTTCATCAATTATTAGTGTTTTTTTCAAAAAAAATTTATAAAATGAAATGTTTAAAATATTTACGTATACATCCCTGGTTTACATCGATTTTAATGAATTGTGGCTGGGGTTCGCAAATCTATATAAGGGCGGCAGCGATACTGGGAACTTTCGTATGTTGGATATGTGTATTCCACTGGCGCTTTGTATTCAATATAAAGATCCAAGTCAAACTTTGCCGGATGAACTAAAAGTAGCATCTGACATTTAAAATTAGCATCATGCATGTATTATGTTTCTCAAACGCTACGATCATGACGGTAAGTGTCAGTTCTCATCATAAATTTATTGATAATTTCCGATATTGTATGCTCAATAAAATGACAGCACGTATACTGACTCAGTCAGTAGTCATAGTGTTTATGCTATTCCGGACCGAATGATACAGCAATCACTCAAATGAGTTCAAAAAGAGTAATCTAGCATACTCTGGACCTAGCATATATCAATAGTGTTTTTCTTGCGATGGTTTATATTGATCTTTTATCTTTGGCTATAGTTTGGTTTGTAATCGATGTCTTGTTTTCTCTTTAGGATGGACCAACGAACTCTATTTGGGGCTATTCTCTTTAGTTCTTCCCATGTTTTTCGAAGAAGTTTTGCTTCAGTTAGCACCGTTCTTATTCAAGTCACTGCTGGCCTTCCAACTATTTGTTTTCCTTGTAGATTCCATTCTAATGACATCATGGTTCCTCATTTCTGATCTCCTTCTCAGTGTCCACTTGGTTTGTTTGTCGTAGTAATTCTTCATTTGTAAACTTATTCGACGAGAAGCATTTGATCAATCGCCTATAGCACTGATTCAGAAACACTTGGAATCTTCTTGTGATTTTCTGTGTATGTTTCCACATTTCACAGCCATACAGCAGAACTGAATTTACAGCGTTATGTCTAGCTTGCGCATGACATTATCCAGTACTAAGAGAATCAGTAGTGGAGATAGTACACATCCTTGTCTTACTCCTCGTGTATTGTAGTATGTGCCACTCTGCTTTCCTTTGTGTTAAACTTTATTTCCAGCATTTATCGAATGAGTTTGGCAATTTTCCTCGGGATGTCTTTTTTATAGAGTGCTTTCCAGATTGCGCTTCCATTGATGGAATTGAATGCGCGTTCGAAGTCCACGAAGAGTAGACACAGTTGTGAGTAACATTCGTTCGATTGATTATTCAACGAAAATGCGGACTGTGTTGATGTGGTCTGTACAGCTTTTTCCTGGTGCGAAACCAGCTGGTTCGTTTCTTATGTATTATGGTTAACAGATGGTGAGATTCATTCCAGGATGGCATTGCTACTACTTTCATTGTACTGTTGAGCAGGGATATGTCTTGCCAGTTTTTGCATTCTCTTAAGTCGCCTTTCTTTGGAATTGGTATGGTTAAGCCCTCTTTCTATTTTCGCGGAATTCTCCCAGTTCTCTACTAATTGTGGTGTTAGTGCTCATGCAGTTGTAAATGCGTCTCCATTGAGGAATTCAGCTGGTATGTTGTCGGTTTAAGCGGCTTTGTTATTTTTCAGCTTCATTATGGCAATTGTAACTTCCCGTTCCGTTGGTGGATGGGTGTTTATGGTTTCGTTATAGTTTCCATCTGGAAGCTCCTCAATTGGTAGCTTTTGTGTATTTCCTACGATCATTCCTTAGTAATCATTCGTAAAGAAAATACTTATCGAGCTGTAAAAAAAATTATTTTTGAGTTTTGTTACTTGTATGCAATTGCGAAAGGTTGTTAATGTGAAAATTGAATATGGGACTTATAAAACTTATTACGGTATAAATGGCGTCTATATTTTCTCTCTCTGTCTGTCTGTTTCTAGTTTTGCACTTTTTTTGGGAGTTATTTACGTACACTTACGTAACACTGCCCATTTTACATTTCATGCAATCAGTCGCTTCAAAATGGTTCAATTTCGTTGTGCAGCATTCCACTGGGGTCAATTCGGTGCATCAAATTTCTTTGTGGCAATTCAGGTGGCACCCAAAAATCGAGCTTCCAACAGCTCGCTACCCGGGCCTTTTCCACTAATTGCAAAATGTACTGAGACCATCGGTGAGTGTTGCCCGATATGTGTAGTTGATGCCTACCATCTAGTGGCAAAATCCGCGAAGACATTTTATATGACTCAATATTTATAATCAAAAGTACGCGTAGAGTGTTTGTATCAAAGACACAAAAAAAACACTTTAAGATGGATCATTTTATAATAAAACAAAAACTTGTATTTGAAATTTTTGTGGTTTGGTATCATTATTAAAGTAAGATCCAAGACATAAAGCAACAACAACAAAAAATAAAATAAAACCGTGTTTTTGTTGTTGTTTACAGTGCTCAGCTTTTCTGATTTTAAAATGGAGCAAATCAAGTGGAAAGATTTTGATATTATCGTTTTCGTCTTATAAAAACAAAAACAAAAAAGTTGTATCTTTATACAACAACAAATATGTAAAAGAGAAATGATGGAAATTTTTGTGTACTCGTGCAATCGATCGATTTTGTAAATCAATGAAATATTTGTTATGTTGTGTCTATATACATATACATACATATGTATATATGTATATAGAGATGGGAAATTGGCTAAAAGAATTTTTTACTTTAACGATCTTGTATAATTTTTTTTTTGTTAAGATGATGCGATGACTTTTCAACAACAATACACAATTGTTTATATCGTTTATTGTGTATATAAGGAAAGTGATGAAATGCAAAACGATAGACTTTTAAAATTCAATACACATGCCAATAATTTATATACGAGTATATATACTTCCTTTCGTCAACAATTTTAATGTGTCTTCATTTGATGTGCGTACATAATGAATGAATCACTTGAGAAACGACGCAAAACAATTTATAATAATTAATTTTGTTGCTTCGATTGACAATCATTTAATTACTGTACGTTCGATAATTAGCCAAAAAAGAAGATGGTTTCGTTAATCCATGGTTTCGTTAATCCCGTTTTCACTATACAGCGTCATTTAATAAGGCCGTAGGATGACATAGATGGCGTTACTAGAGTTTTTTCCATATGATTTTTATTTAGTACTTACCGTCAAACGATACGTGTATAAATTTGACTGGAACTGACTATTGATTCGTAAGCTATAAAATTTTATGTGAAGTAACTTTTGTTTTTGAAAAAAAATGGAAAAAAGTGAATTTCGAGTTTTAACAAAGCATTTCTTTTTCATGAAAACAATGGTTTGATAAACATTAGCCGAACTCTGCTCTATCGAGACAAATGGTAGAGAAATGGTTTTCTGAATTTAAATGTGGTCGTACCATCACAAATCTTGCAGAATGCAGTGGGCCCTTCAAAGTTGTTGTGCTTTAGACCTCACGACTCAAGTAAAACTTCTTTAGCTATATATATATATCTATATCTATATATATATATATATATATATATATATATATATATATATATATATATATATATATATATATATTACAAAAATCATAAGAATTTTAGACAAGATAATAAGATTTCAAGACATATATATGTACAGATTGTACACTTATTAGCTCTTACGAGCATAAAATTATCGTACATAACTAACCTTATCACCTTTGAATGGTAAACTTGATCATCATTTAACGTTTCTTCGACAATTAACGGTTCTGTTAATGGAGTTCTTCTTTCAACAAAATCATCAATATTTAAGAAATCTTGAACTTCGATATTTTGATTTTATAAAGAATTTTGAATTTGTGAATGTTGTTACAAGCTTCCTATTTGTCGTTCGCTTGGGACATCGTCAATCATTGTTGATTCTGTGTAATGTATCCCTGCCTTTTTTAAACAATTGCTTATAGTTTTGTTCCTAGCTTTTCCCTACGACTTTGATAGGAAATTCACAGCGTCAAGAAGAGTAATGTTAACATCGTTAGAGTTGGATTCAAGCGTTTATTCCAAATCATTGATCATTTTTCTTAATAAAAATTATCGATTAAAATGTTTAACATTTTTAACTATACCTTGATCCATCGGTTGGCAAATCGAAGTGATATTGGGTGGCATGAAAACCAATTTTATAAATGTAACTTTTCATTTTTCTTTAATAACTTTTCTTTCAACATCAAGTAAATAAGACTCTCATATTATTGACGTCATCCAGGATTTTGAATTAGCATAATGTTTTAGAGAAAGCGTTTTAATATTCTTGAAACACCAATCATTAACAGTGGCATCTTTTCCGAGCTTGTAGCATTTGCCTGAACTAGACTGGTTACTCTATCTTTTCTTATAGTTTTCCACCTGCACATGGATCATTTCGGAATGCTAAAGTTTTGTTAGGAAACATTTTACAAAAAAAACCTCATTTCGTCGAGATTAAATACATTTTCGAAATTTTAAGTATTAGTGGGAGTCATCACATACCTCAACAGAAACATCTGCTTTCTCACCAACAATATTTCTGAAGTGAATATCATGGCGATTTTTAGATCTATCAATCCAACCGTTTCTTGCATTAAATTCTGGGATTTGAGTTTTTTGCGAACTCTTTTGCCTTTTCCTTAAGTAGAGGTTCACTAACTATAATAATTTTAATTAGTTTCTGAAAAATATGCTTAAATGCCACAGTCACAGTCTCGAATCCACAGTCTCACAATCTTCACAGCGATATACAACAAATGGAAATGACAATATTTTCGCGTGTTCATCAAATAATAAACTACGAGGAATATTGTATTGTCCAGGTGCGATTCTTACATTTTTTTGTCGTTTTACAGAAGAGTATGTTGCTGAGCTAAGATTCTCCTTGATGGGAATATCTTCACGATTACTTGTGATATTGTATAGTGAGTATAAAGATGCGTTTTTACCAAATATTATACAACCATATTTTGGCACTATGTACAGTCCTTCCAATACTGGTAACTTATGAAAGAGCTACATATAGTAGTCCTTTGATATAAACAACTTCACTGAATGTTTCACCTTGGGATTTATGAATTGTCATGGCACATTCTGATAATAAAGGAGAATGATTTCGATTTGCATTTATTGTTTTATTATTATTCATGGCACTGGTAGATCGTTCGCTTCGCCCAGTCACACTTTTTGTAACGCATTCACTAGTTTACTTCCCAAGTCAAGCGTGAATAAAGTAAGTTTTACTTCAAAAATCCACAAATTGGTTATGAACGATCGAAAATTGAACGTGTAAGAGCTAGCCGACATTGTAAAAATTTCATATGGTAGTGCCCTTACCACTTTACACTAACATTTGGGTATGCGAAAGCTCTGTGCATAGTGAGTGCAGAAGTTTTTGGTGGTGTTGAACCGCAATAAAATGGAATTATATCTTCGATATGTGACAATGAATGAGACATGGTTTCACAATTATACACCAGAATACAAAAGACAGTCAGCTGAGTGCATTGTTGGGATTTTACATGTAAAAAACGTATTATTTACATAAGGTTATTTTTTACATTCTATATGTAAAAAACGTAAAAACCGATTTTATGTAAAAAAAAACGGAGGCGCCATCTCTTATTAAATCTATAATTGTGACTAAAACACCATTTGTTAAAAAATCTTATTATTTATTGAATAGAATTTGTGGAATAAGTAACTGTGTACATTTTTTGACGACTACATACTGAATGGCACAATAATTTTTAACTAAGAGTAAAATTATTTAGAAGTTAAAAATCATTTAGCTGTCGAACATCGGTAAATTTTTGGCATTTTCAAATAGATGGGAGTGCGAATGATATTCATGCCGATTATACAACTCGCCGGATTGCTGCGGCGGGAGTTTAATTCGATTTTGAAGTTTTTCGTATTATTGAAAACGTCGGATGTAAAGTGAACGAATGACGGTAAAATAGGTATTATTGAATTCGCACGAGAAACGCTATCCATGTAAATTATGTCATTTGAATTCCGCATTAAATTGAATGCGGATTTCATACGATGAAAGTTTTATTTGTGATTTTTTGCTGAAAGCCCAAATATAAATTAAATAAAATTAAATTTGTTAAATTTATTTAATAAATTAAGTTTATTTTTTTATTATTCGATATGCCTATCGATATATTTTTTGTGAAATGTTATGTAAATGATGGGCTACACCAAGAAGATATCTTCACTCGTTTTGCCAAACGTCTATTATACGCTCGATGATGTTTCGACCGGCTCTTATTAAAGTGGGTTTTGGGTGTATTTATTAATATTTCTAAATAATTACTGAAACTGTGGTTTGTACCATTTTAACAAAACAAGTTTGACCAAAACCATTCTGCTACCCGACTTCCTTAATCGTAAAGTAGCTGCCAATTTAAATTCCCGAGTTAAATAGAAGATGATTTTACTACCTTTGGTAAATTGCTTTTCAGCTCTTTCAAAAGCAGTTTTTTGAGCCTTAACTTATTTATAAATTAACTTATTTAGAGTTAACTTGAATATTTCTAGACACGTAAAATTGGGTTTTCCACTTTATAAGGAAGATTTACACTGTAGGCAATATCATCAAATTATTTTCTTTTCTTGAATGGCTGTAGCTGGTCCAGCTGATGTCCTCAAAACAGCTCATTCAAACAGATTTTGTACTGAGAAAAATATGTAAATACCAATAAGGTTCGACTAGCCTCCCAAATTTATCCTGTAAAGTATGCTTCTTTGAAGGATATATCTATCTTCTGTATCTATATTCTAAAGATGTTGAGATCAGTTTTTCTATTATCGGTAAATGATGTGACGGTGATTGTAGAAATTAGTCGCTTGACCACCTGATATTTTGATTGAGACACAATGTACTTTCTGTGTGTTATCATTTGTGTCTTGGTCTCTAAAACCAGAGATCAGATATTTGGTTTTGGACTCGTTGATTTTGAGACCAACGAAAGCTGAACACTGTTCCCTAGTGGATGAAGTATCTCTTTCATTCCGCTCTTACGGGGTGTTAATAAAAAAATACAATTAAAATATATTTCCATGCACATTTTTCACCGCTTTTCTACTGTGCAATATAAAATTCATATATAAAAATATTGACAGCTAGTGAAATCGCAGTTTCATTGCGGATCGGTAGTACAGGTTTCCGGTGGTTTCTATAATGCAAAAAAAATTAATTGCGAATCGAATGCGGATCGATTGAACTCCCGCCGCAGTAAATCCGGCGAGTTGTATAATCGGCATGAATATCTTTGTTTTTACATGTAATTTACGTTTTATGTAATTTACACTGTTTTGTACGTAATTTACATAAAAAATGTAAAAAACATTTTTTACATGTAAAATCCCAACAATGGCTGAGTGGACAGCAGTCGATGAACCGAATTCAAAACGAGCAAAGACGCAACAGTCGGACGGTAAAGTGATGGCGTCTGTATTTTGGGTTGCAAATAGAATAATATTCATCGACTATCTCCAAAAAGCAACCACCATCAACATCGACTATTACTGTGCACTTTTTGATCGACTGAACGCTAAGTTCGCAAATAAACGGTCATATTTGAGATAGAAAAGGGTGTTGTTTCACCAAGATAATACAGCGTGTTACAGATCGATAAAAACGATTGCAAAATTGAATATATTGGGCTTCGAATTGCTTACCTACCCACCATTTTAGCTTAACCACTTCTCCAGATTTAGCCCTCAGTGAATGTTCCCTGTTTTAGTCCTCAGTGACTTTTCCTGTTTTCAGATCTCAAGAGAATGCTTAATGGAAAGAAATTAAAGTCTAATGATGAAGTAATCGCTAAAACTGAGGCCTATTTTGACATGAAATCGTACTATAAAATTGGTATCAAAAAGTTGGAAAATCGCTATACTCGTTGTATCGCTCTCGAAGGCAACTATGTTGAATAATAAAATTGAGTTTTCTCAAAATATTGTTTGTTTTTCTTACTTATCCTCCTACAGACTTATTGAATTATACCGGGTGTTTTTTTAAACTGAGACGATCAAATATCTCGAAAAATAGCCACTCTACGGAAAAAATGTCCATAATTAAATTTAATCATACCGTGGGGGAAATACATTAGTGCAAAAAAATAGTCCCCCACCCCCCGCTCTGTAGATGGGGCGGGTATAACTTTTAAACTAAGATAGGAAGCTAGGATATATTTTATTGCAGATACAGATTCTACGACTAAAAGTACGTATGATTTGAATGAAATATTTTGTTCGGTTCATGATAGATGGCGTTGAAATCGACGAAATTCAATATTTTCAATTTCTTCTTCTTAGAACACACGCATTCGATTCTGCAATACGCTTAAAATAAAATTCTTCATCAAAACAATTTATTCAGTTTTGTAAATCACATTTCACGTTTGTGTTATTTCTCATCTTCATGTTTTTCGTAATTGCAAAATAAACGATAAAAATACTTTAGAATGGAGCGTTTAACTGTGGCAGAGAAAATTGAAATGGTTCTGGTTTTTGAAGAAGCTGGCAGAAATCTTGAAAATGCTGTTGCTATTTACGCTCAACGTTTTCCGGATAAGATTCGTTCACGTGCTTCATTTGGCCGTACTATCAAACAATTTATTACTGATTGAAATGTTCAACCGAAAAAAGGACCTGTAGAGCAACAGTCGCTGGATAAAATAGGGAAATTGCAGTATTGGCAGTAGTGGCTCATAATCCTCATGTTAGTACACGAGAAATAGTTCACGATTGCGGATTGTCCCTCACCAGTGTTTGGAGAATTTTAAAACGGCACAAGTATATCATCCGTATCATGTGTCTTTACACCAAGATCTTCATGGCGCTGATTTCCAAAATCGGCTATTTTTTTGTCAATGGGCACGTGAACAAATACAACAAAACCCCAATTTTTTTCGTTGCGTAATGTTCTCTAATGTGCAATAATTCGACCAAGTCAAATAATGTAAATCCATTTGGACGTAGCTCCAAATTATCGAGATCACCAACATCGTCAATAAGTAGCCACGATAAAGAAAACGAAGAACTTCGTAAGCCATCAGACCAAATACCAAATATGATATCTCAACCTAGTGTGGATCGCATGGAAAGCGTGAGCCAAGAAAACCTCTACGATGTCACTAGAGAAAACGCTGGTTTAAAAAAATCACTAGAAAACTTAATGCAACTCAATGGTCAACTCTTTAAAGAGGTTCAACAGCTTAAAGAAGAAATTGCTGTAATTAAAAGTGTACAGTTGGCACTGAACTCCGTTGACACTCTGTGGAGCTGGTTAATTCGCCGTGCTTGTCAGCTCAATTCACTGTTTGAGGCTCAGATGCAGCGTTCAATGCACTGTGTAAATCTGGATTGTCCAAACCAGAACTAGCACCAATTTGTATGATCCGTGTGTTTTCTCTCGTGTCCAAGGTTAAAGCAAAAGGTCCAAATTTATCGTGAGTTGCGTGTCGTATCAAAAATATAGCGGTGGTCGAAAATATGTTGAAGCGGTGTTTCTCGTATCCAAATAGTATAGCAGGGGTCGTAAATGTATCTAAGCTGTATCCAATCGTGTTCCAAAGTAAGTTCCGGGTCAATAATAAAATATAATCACTGTGTTTTTAATTTTTATTTTTTATTCACTGTCACTGTTTACGCTTTCGCAGTTCGCTTTATAATAATTTTTTAATTTCAAGATAAAAAATTTTGTACATAAAAATTTGCGCCTTTTGCTAATTACAATATAACAAATATTATTTAGTCATGAGAGGCATCTCTGTTTTCAGATTGTAATTAGAAGAAACAACCATAATTGAGGTTGTTTTCCAATTAGCTTTAAATTAATGTTGTTTCCAATTTGATTATTATAAATTGGATATAAACAATGATCAGCTGATTATACAAAATTTGACAATATCAGAGTTATATATCACAGAGTTTTGTTTTTATATATAATTAAATTCAAATATTTTAAATAATTAAGAAAAGAAAATCTAAATTACAATTTTTAAGTTTTAGAATAAATAAATATAGAAATGATAATAAATGGAATAATAAATTCAAAAGTTTGATTCAGTCAAGGTCGTTCATTGACCTCTCACAATGTCAGCTGTTGTCTTCAGATAAGTATATAATTTAACATTTATATAGACCTGAGGAATACTTTGTGTTTATAGTTTTAGGTATCCACAACAAAAAGTGTGAAGAAACAAGTAAATGAAACCCAAAATGCTATAGTCGTCTATGAAACAGATGACGATGAATTGGCATATGAAACGAGTTTTATACGAAAACAAATTGTTAAAACTAAACGCCAAAATAAAAAAAGGAAAGCAGAATCCTCGCCTGAGGTGGAACAATCAATACAAGGCGTAAGAAAACCACCGATAAACCAATCTGGTCAGCCACGCAAGGACTTAGTTAATCTACAGAAGAATGTACAACTCCAAACAGCTAGCACATCTAACGTGTCTCAACAAAAAAAAGCAGAGTTAAATGAACCAATGAAGAAAGAGATACCACCTCCACCCATTAATATTCTTAATGTTAGTGAGTACGAAACAATTAAACAAATAGTCAAAATAGTGCCAAACGACAAATATAAGGTCACTGCACTGAATAATAATGTTTGGAAAGTAAATGCAGTTGATCCAGAAACCTACAGAATGTTAGCAAATGCAATTAGTGCTCAAAACATTGAATGGTTCACGTATGAAAACAAAGCAGAGCAACAAATCAAAGTTATGGCCAGAGGACTACATCATACATGCCCAACTGATGAAATAATTGAGGAACTTAGTCAGAAAGGATTCAAAATCATAAATGCTGTAAACATTCTGAAGAAAAAGGTTACCAAAAACTCAAACGATGAAAGAGTAACAACCAAAATCGGCCTACCCCTATTCATGCTAACATTTAACAACACCGAGAGCATTGATAAGATATATGGAATCAAAGCAATCTTGAACATGAAAGTCAAAATTGAGACATTAAAAAAGAACAGCAGTAGAATTCCACAATGCCACAACTGTCAGGCATATAACCATACTCGAAAATACTGCAATAGGGAGCCTAGATGTGTAAAGTGCGCTGGGAAACATCCATCAAAAGAATGCAACAAAAGTAGAAGCGATCCAGCGAAATGTATACACTGTGGGAATCACCACCCAGCCAATTACAGAGGCTGTGAAGTTGCCAAACAGCTTCAAAGAATGAGAAATAGTAAAAAAAATCCAACAGAGAACATCAGAACTCTTAGTTCTCAACCTAGGACGCCATCCTATCCAAACCAAATCCCTCTTAATAGCGCGAAAGTTAGAGAAGGCACGACATATGCCCAAATGGCTGGCCAAACGGAAAATGTCAAGAAAGGACCCAGTCAGGAAAATCATGTCCTGCAAGAAATACTGCAGAAGTTAACCACTATAAATTCTCATCTGGCGACGCAAGATCAACGACTAGAATCTATGAGTGAGCTACTAAAACAACAAGAAAAAAGACTAGAAACACTAGAAAATACATCGATGAACCAAAATAAAAAAATAACAGACGCGACAGGTAAAACTAGAGAAATCATTGACTACCTTAATTCTAATCCATTCAAATTAAACAAGAAAACATAATGACACACTATTTAAGAATTGCTACCTGGAATGCAAATGGTCTTGCGCAACGCATTTCAGAAATAGAAGTATTTTTAAACACAAAAAACATTGATATATGCCTAATCTCAGAAAGTCACTCTACTAGAATCTCGTATTTCAAAATTCGTGGATACCAGTGCTATCAAGCTCTTCACCCAGCAGAAAGAGCTAGAGGCGGAACAGCAATCTTCATCAAGGAAAATATTAAACATCAAGAAGAACTTAAAATAGAGGAAGAAGCTATGCAAGTAGCAACTGTTTCTATTGAAACCAAAAACTACAAGAGCTACACTATATCAGCAATCTACTGTCCACCCAGATATAACCCAAAAAAGGAAGACTACATCAAACTTTTTAAATCGCTTGGTAAAAATTTCATTATTGGAGGCGATTTTAATGCAAAAAATATATTTTGGGGATCAAATCGAACTACTCCCAAAGGAAGAGAGCTATTTGAAGCAGGCAGAATATTAAAATGTGAGTTCCACTCCAGTAGAAAGCCAACCTACTGGCCTACAGACGTAAATAAAATTCCTGATCTTCTAGACTTCTATATATCCAGAGGTATCTCCGAAAATTACCTAGTAGTTGAAAATGAAGAAGGACTATCATCGGATCACTCTCCAGTCTTAATGACAATAAGTTCCACGGCAATAAGGAAAGCAAGCCCTCCAAGACTAACAAATAACAAAACAAACTGGGAATACTTTCGCCAGCTAGTCGAAGAAAGCGTCAATCTACAGGTGCCGATCTCGAACGATCATATGATAGAAGAAGAGCTGGAAAATCTCATTGAAAGTATACAGAAAGCGGCATGGGAAAGTACTCCCATCCAGCATGATATAATACAGAAAAGTATAAGCTACCCAGTTGAAGTGAGAGACTTGGTTAACGAAAAAAGACGAGCTCGCAAGACTTGGCAGAGAACTAGAGCTCCTGAAGATAAAACAATCCTAAATAATCTGTGCAACAAACTTAAACTGCTTATAAAAGAGATCAAGAATGAGTCAGTAGCTTGCTTTCTAAGTAACCTGACAGGTAAATCTGACACGGACTATTCGTTGTGGAAGGCCACTAAAAGTCTAAAAAGACCTAAACTGCAAGTGCCACCCATAAAAAAAGCTGATGGAACCTGGGCTCGCAGCGATAAACAAAAAGCTGATCTTTTTGCCGAACACCTAGAAATTACCTTCAAACCACCAACTGGGCAGGTAGAGAATGAATATTTAACACCGGTCAACAAAATAGACGAGGTACCTCTCCTACCAGTCACTGTAAAAGAAATCAAAGAAGAAGTAAAAAATCTTAAAGATAAAAAGGCTCCTGGTTACGACCTGATAACAGCAAAAATAATCAAAGCACTACCAGAAAAAGCACTACGGAAGCTACAGCACATAATCAATGCTGTCTTTAGACAAAGTTATGTTCCGAGACAGTGGAAAGTAGCAGAAATAATAATGATTGCTAAGCCTAATAAACCGTTAAATGACAAAACATCATACAGGCCAATCTCTTTATTAACAACCACATCAAAAATTTTCGAAAGATTGTTTCTGAAAAGACTCAAGCCAATTATAGAGACTAGGAAACTTATACCACCACATCAGTTTGGGTTTCGAGAAGGCCACTCAACAATAGAACAGGTACATAGAATCACTGATACGATTGAAGAGGCGTTGGAAGAGAAGAATGTATGTTCAGCAGTATTCCTAGACGTAGCCCAAGCATTTGATAAGATTTGGCACCATGGTCTGGAATTTAAGCTTCAACGAGATCTACCAAAACAACATTTTGAATTGCTTAAGTCATACATAAATGACCGTTATTTTCGAGTGAGACAAGAAGAAGAGTACTCAAAACTAAAGAAAATATTGGCAGGAGTCCCACAAGGTAGTGTGCTTGGCCCTGTGTTATACCTTCTGTATACAAATGATTTACCAAATATAGCAGAAGCCAGAATAGGGACTTTTGCTGATGACACTGCAATTATGACTACTGATATTAGTATTTTCGAGTCAACACGGAAACTACAAAATGCTGTTAATACAGTAAACACTTGGACAAAAACTTGGAGAATAATGCTAAACGAATCAAAATCAACACACATCAACTTCACCAACAAGAAAGTAGAATACATCCCGATTAGACTGAATTTTCAACAAATTCCTTACTCAGACAATGCGAAATACCTTGGCATGACACTAGACACTAAGCTTAGCTGGAAAGCACATGTTAAAAAGAAAAGACAAGAATTGAATTTTAAATTCAGAAAAATGCAGTGGCTTATTGGAAGAAACTCTGAGCTGACAACGCAAAACAAACTACTATTATATAAACAAATCCTTAAACCTATCTGGACATACGGCATTCCACTTCGGGGATGTGCAAAGAAAACTACAGTTAAGATCATACAAACATTTCAAAATAAAGTACTACGTAGCATTGTCAATGCTCCATGGTATATTAGAAATGACAACCTCCATCGAGACCTTAACATGGAATACGTCAGTGATGAAATAATTAAGCTTGCAAGGAGTCATGTACTGCGACTGCAGCAACATGACAACGAGGAGCTGCGGAACCTACTGGATCACACCAATGGACCAAGGCGCCTAAAAAGAACAAAGCCTTTAGAATTAGTGGTTCCCTGAACTACTGAAATCAAAGGACTGGACGAAATGGGATGAACCGATTTTTCTCATCCCATAAGATGCTACACTGCTTAAAAATACAAAACATTTACTAGATAATCACTGAGATTAGTTGTAATATTATACAGAAATATAGATTTCTTAAACAAATAAAAAAAAAAAAAAAAAAATGTTCTCTGACAAATCGTCTTTTACAAACCATGGAATGGTTAATCGACATAACATGCATTATTGGAGTGTTACAAATCCACACTGGCTTCGTTTAGTTAAACATCAGCGTCCTTGGACTGTCAACGTGTGGTGTGGAATAATTGGCAACAAACTCATAGGCCACCACATTATTGAAGGCAAATTGAATTGTCAAATGTACCGAAACATTTTGGAAAATGAACTGCCAATATTACTTGAAAATTTGAGTTTAGAAGTGAGACGGAACATATGGTTTCAACATGATGGTTGTCCTGCACACTATTCGATGGTGGCACCTGAAATACTTGATCGTGATTTCAATGGTCGCTGGATCGGTCGAGCTGGTCTGATAAATTGGATCACCAGATCTTACTGCGCCAGATTTCTGTTAGTGGGGCTATCTGAAAGACAAAGTTTACAAATAATAACCAACAACACCTGAGAACATGATTGAGCGAATCAGAAATGCGTGTGCTGAAATTCAACCAAACACAATTCTCAGTTGTGTACAATCATTTGAAATGCGTATTAATAAGTGCATTGAAGTCGCAGGCCATCATTTTGAACACTTATATTAAGCTAAAATTATTTTATTCACCTGTCATTTACATTATTAAATTGTTTTGATGACGAATTTCGAGTATTTTCGAGTATCTTAGTTTAAAAGTTACCCCCACCCCACCTTCAAAGCGGGATATGGGGGACTATTTTTTTGCACTAATGGTTTTCCCCCGCGGTATGTTTAAATTTTGATTATGAACATTTTTTCCGTAGAGTGGCTATTTATCGAGATATTTGGTCGTCTCAGTTTAAAAGAAACACACGGTATAGTTCTCGTATATAGGAATGGAATTACTTTAAAGTGATTGAAATGTTACACTTATCATTTTATTTTCACCTGTATACACAAAAGAAAGTTGAACATGTATATGCATATCTGATGCATCTCACCGCACTATACAAAAAAAGCTCCAATTTTATTTTAATCGAAGTTTTGTATGTTTGCGTCTACTTAATGAAAAATTTACATCTTACTATTGTACGTCTATGTAGTTTGAGGTAAAAATTAGCATACCACATTCCACATTTATATGATTTTGTTTTTTTTACGAGTGTTTAGATAGTGAAAGATGATTTTATAAATACGCTGTTTAGTTAATTTAAACAGTAAATTATATACTTAGTTGTGGTTTAGTTATTATTTGTTGTACTTTTTGAAGGTGTTTAGATTTTTTAGGTTAATTACTGGTATATTATAATTGATCATCTTATATGTAGATAATATATACGAAAGTTAAATTTATTTTGAAATGCAAATCGTATTTATGTATATGTACTTGAACTTAGTCGTTATGCTATAGTGGTTTAATAACATCGATTTGTTAATTAATTAATTCAAAATATTTTAAATTTTAATTTGTTGTGTATACGAATCACTTTGACTTTAATGAATACTGTTATACTGAGCTTTATCTTTTGCGAAAATAGGAAGAGTATTATTGATCCAGATATTAAAGTAAGGTCACAAAATATGTAATGTTGATGTATAAGTAACTCATTTTAATGGACCAACAAGGTGCTACTTGTTGTAAAATCGTTTAGTACCGGCAAACACGAGTACACAGTTTGTTGAGAAGTATCCGATACTTGGTGGATATATTTTAAACATTTTGCGAAATTATGTCAGGCTAGTTGTTATGATGAACATGAAAATAGTCTATGCAGGTGTTCGAGGTGCTTTAAATTTGTGTTGTTTTTTATAAATGACTAGCTACTAAACATAAACTCGGTATTCATAGCGTATCGTCTACCACTTCAAACTCTTAAGGATTCAAATTGCGTTTCTGATTACCTAGATCAAAAAGTTCCCGGAATTTATTCAGAAAATTAAAAATACAAGTTTATTAATTTAAATATATATTGTCCCCTTCAAAGTAATCCCCATCAACAACACTTATGCCGTTGATCCAAAATCCTCGAAACGTTTTTTTATATTCGATTTTCGGTATGTCTATCATTCACGCAAACGTCTCATAACACCCAAATAATACTCTTTGTTTACGGTCTGGCCTTCTGGCAAAAATTCATGATGCACTACACCGTTGTAATCCATGAAAACCGTGAGCATTGTCTTCTTTTTTGATTGAAAACGACGTGGTTCATTTGGCCATTCACTTGCCTGATGTCTGGCTTACGTTTCGTACTCATAAACCCACGTCTCGTCTCCAGTAATGATCCTTTTGATGAACGTGGGATCGGATTCAGCCATGCAAATCATGTCTTTTGCGACATCAAAACGATCTCTTTTTTGCATGAAATTGAGATCTTTTGGCACCAAGTTTGCTGCTATATGACGAACACCCAAATCGTTAACCAAAATGTTATCTTTCTGAAGGTTAATTTGCGGTTATTGACCAACATTTCATTTACTTTATTAATGTTTTCGTCGGTTTTCGATGTTGATGGTCTGCCACAGCGTTCATCATCTTCGATTGACTCACGACCACTTTTAAACCACTCGTGCCACTGGTAAACGGCCGAGATGTAGATGTCAAGCCATGACTCTAAGAGAGAATATCAACAGCAAATGTACGAACTTAACAGAAAAAAAAACAGATCTCAAATCGGAACGATGGGAGCGCCACCGATGATTATTCCGGGAACTTTTTAATCAAGGTGTTATAGTTAACGTTATTCTTGTAATATTCGGTTTCAAACTTAACTTGCCTTTTGAGATAGGGTAAATTATTTAGTCTTAAGCCCCTGTGGCGGCCAGAACAACTTAATAAATCGCAAATTAGCTCACGCCACACGCAATTCATAAAATCGATATTTCGAGTTAAGTTCTTGTAATTCACTAGTACTGTCGCGTCATGACTATACGAATATATACGAATATATACGAATCGCACAGTAACAACATCAAGTTCGGTAGCATATGCCTGGTGAGATGGATTTGATCTTTTCGATCAGCTAGTCATTCAATGAAGTCATCATCAGATCGAAACCGGCCTAGTGGATTACAAGAACAAGCAACAACTCGGAAGTACAACACACATTCACACATTCAAATTTTACAACAAGCTACACGCTTCATTGCGTTATCCCAACATTTCTTCCCCAAGTGCTATATATACATTCGGTTACATTTTTTGAAATCAGTGTAAAATGTTTCTTGGAGAACCGGTCGTCCAAGTTTGTTCTTTTCCATACCGGATGTTTCTTTATCAATAGTCTAATTTTAAAACTTCTCAATATTAGCATATCGGGAGGTTGAAGAATTTGTGTTGAGCTATATTTGTGTTGAGCTACAGACAAATATTATAATAAGGGTCTCGCATAATTATGATCACCGACAAAAAATACTGCTGGAAAGGTTATACTTTTAGACTTCCTTAATGTTAAATAAGAAAGGTTCCAAAGCCATTCATCCAGAATCCGCTTTTGTGTAACCTATGCCATCCGGAATTGAATCAATTACTTCTTTCAGTATCGTGGTTAAAAAGATCAAATCCATCTCATCAAGCATATGCTACTTACGAATAATTTTGGGTTATTCTGAACGCCAGAGCCTTTTGTAGAGTTCCTCTGGCTACCTGCTGTTTAATTAATTAATTTATTTAATGCTTATAATTTGTATAAAGTAGGAAAGGTACATTTGGAAGCAACATGTAAAAATTATTACTTCCATTAAGCAAATAAATCTCTTAAAGTGTTTACTGAAAAAATCAACACCAAGCACACACCCATTTTGAGTATAAGCTCGTTTAAAATGGGATGAGCAGCAACGAGCAGATAGTATTAAAAAAATCTTTAGAATTCTAGCACGCCATTCCAGAAATTTTTTATTTAAACGTTTTTGCTCGGCATATCTCAAACTTTTTTAATGGTGGATTCTCTCAGCATATATATATATATATATATATATATATATATATATATATATATATATATATATATATATATATAAATATATTAGGGAATGTTGCATAAATAAATCATCATTCGTCCCTGGGTGCCTCTTAATAGCCACACCATAAACTCATCAAGTCACCATAAATGTGTATATCACTGGCAAGTAATTTTTCACCGGTTGTAGCTTATTAAGAGATTCTCTACAATAGGATGATATAATGATATGCCTTCTTTATAGGTTACTCGGATAACCAAGCCAGGGCTTAAGTGATAAACACAGCATTTATTCTTTGTTTTACAAGAGGGTTTCTAGAAGAATTGAGTTGGCTGATCACTTACACATTTTGCTCTCACAGGTTATAGTTATCCACAAATATTTACTACAAAATTTTTTTTGATGCGCAGCTTATCGTAGATTTTCAATAGAATTAAGCACAGGACAAATAAATTACTTAGCCATTGTTCCAACACGCATAATATTTATGAAAAACAAGAAATTTCTACCATTAGTCTGAAGGTATTAAATAATAATCTTTATAAATATTTGCGCAGTCTGAGACGATTTGTCTTTATTAACATATATTCAAATATGATGAGAACCGAAATGTTTCGATGAAACCGTATTGTTATCTCAACTGAACAGAGTCAGAAAATATATGATTTAAAAATTGTATCAGTGACACTTATTTTCTAGTGCATCACTGTTGCCGGATGAAGCTTCTGTCTCTTAAATCGCACGAATCAATGTAAACATCCGCACTTTTGTGTATGTATATGTCCATACATATACGAAGAAATATACGTTAACATATTATATAACCCGCACCTTCCTTTTAAATTTATTTTGATTTGATTCTGTTTTCTTATTATAATTCAGGTTTTTGTAATGTTCGCGTCTTAAGAATAACATGTTTACCTATACATGTATAAGAAAACGTCTTAAATTATATCCTCAAAATATCGTTCTTTATACATACAAATACACATACTCATCATCATAATTCATATACTGAAATTTTTTTGTAAATATTTTTAGTCATGTATACAGTACGACCTAACAAATCTTAATAGTGCGAGATGGTATTATCTCAAACATGATTGTAGATCAAACTGTATTATGAGGTTGATTTCGACTTTATTTATTTTAAGTTTTGGGTTTGTCGCTTACACAATCATTCATGTCTTTCGTATTTTAGTAAATTTTTTTTTTTTTCGGTGAGATTAAGTCTCCCACATATGGTTGAGAAGTATACTTTTTTATATTGAAATGCGAAGTAATGAACTTGAAATTTGATAATATAAATGGCTTTTGTATATATATGTAAATATATATATTTGAGATGTTTGTTATCTTAAAGATACAACAATGTTGAATTTTTTTTTTTGGTTTGCGAGTTGAGTCAATATTTGGAATTTCATATCGTGTATGAGTGTGTTATTTGGCAAACATTTCGTTAACTGTATACCAATACATTTATACGTTTTAAGAACTATTCTATATAGACCACAATATTTTAGAATTGATTACGAGTATCCCACATGACAACGATGTTATATAGGCGCCTAATGTTACCTCGCACATATATATTGTTCATCAAATCGTTCTCGCAAGTTGAAATTATCATATCTTTATGGATCTGTGACAAACAAGAAAAAATATATTAATATAAATGTTAATTCAATTATTATATTCTTAGTGCCACCATAGCAGTTTACCATATAGATCCAAATTTATTTCGTTTTTGGTATTTTTACACTGTGATTGAAACTCAATTCACACAAATCGAAAAATAATGTCCATAAATTTACGAATTTTATATAAACGAACAGGTTTGTAATTTTTGGTAAGTTCTATGGTGGCAAATTATTGTCTTTATAGCGTTTGAAACGAGAAACTAGCTTTAAACAGTTGGAGAATCATTTGCGGTTCTCGCTAACTCGCACTCGACCGTGATTTACATATTAACCAAAAAATCTGGTTTTTATAGTTTTAAAACTATACATATATATTGTTTATATACACTGTATAAATCAATAAATCAATTTTTGTGTGTATATCTATCGATCGCATAAAATTTCGAGATTAGAAACAAAATATGTCTGACTAATTAGCGAATTAGATAATTTTTGGCTAAAATTCATATATGCATAAGTATTATTTGGAATATGCTAATTACAATTCTCTTATAGTTTTTGTGTCAAACAGTTAAACGACAACAATGTAGAGATCATATATAAGTGGTGTCTATAAACGAGCCCGAATAATTGCTTCCGTACAACTTACAACTCAACCCAATTTTTTTTATTGAAAACGTCTTTCCAGACTAACCATCAATTTACATCTGAATTCTTAAAAACTAAACTATAATGTGGTCGCTGTTGATCCAGTGATGTCCTAATGCCTGTCCGCTGGAACAGCTGCTCATACTAACGAGCTCGAAGAGTTTGGTTCTTGTTAGTCTCTTAACCAAATGTTCACTATCCAGTAGCCGAGAGGCTTCCACATTGACATGTTCCATTAGCCTTTATTCATGCTTCGTTACAAATCTTTTTAGTTCTTGTTTTTTATCCGAAATCCCCAAATCACGATGCAAATCACTATTTCGAATGTACCAGGGTGCATTGACTATACTCCGAGGTACCTTATTCTGGACGTTTTGTATAAGTTTGATGTTAGTATTATTAGTACAACCCCATAAAGCCGAATGCCATATATCCAGATTTTGTTGCATATGCTTAATTTTGAACTTCGTCCAATTAGCCAGTATAATTGTCTATATTTAAGATCAAGCTCATTTCTTTTCTTCTTCATATGCTCTTTCCATTTAAGCTTAACATCCAGTGTCATATACCCAAGTAAGCAAAGTAGTTAGCAAAGTTTTCGTAGGGTAACATCACATCGTTTAAGCTGATTGGTAGCGATTAACCAATGATTTATTCGTAAAGTTGACATGGGCAGATTTTAATTCATTAAGTTTGATTTTCCATCGCTTGGTCCAATGGCGAATTTCATCACTTGCACATTGAAGTATATTCGCCGCCTCTTCCACAGTTTGCCCTGTTGCTAATATACCAGTGTCATCAAAAAAACGTTGTTATGCTTACGTAGTCGAACTGTGCATATGTATCACTTGTATATATAGTAGATATAGGACTGGGCCCAGAACGCTGCCTTGACGGACTCCTGCGCTTACCTCTCTCGGTTCAGAATACTCATCTTCTTGTCTTACTCTAAAAAGCCTTTCAGATAAATATGATCTCAAAATATCAATTTAGTATATGTATAAACCCTTGTGTCAGACCTTATCCAAACCTGCTGTCACATCCAGAAATAAGGTCGAACAAATTTGTTTATCTTTAAACGCCTTTTCTATAGTATCTGTGATCCGGTAGTTTTCCATTAGCTTTGAAATGATAAGAAGCCGAAGTTTTGTACGATACGATTTAGCTTCATTGGGTGGTTTATCTGGTTTCAGTAACAATAACTTTCGCAACTTTCCAGAGGCAGAAAGAGCATGCCGTAATCTAATCACAGCATTAAGCAAACGAGTTAGTTTAACTATAGCATCTTTGGTAGTTGCTTTAGAATTTCTCCCGTTAAAAGGTCATATCTAAGAGCCTTTGCTGATCTCAAATTGAATTCTACTTCTCTAATAACTTCTTTATAGGTTACTAGAGGAATTCTATCCCCATAGTTGTTGCATTTTAGATTATAATATCCGATTCGGTCTCTTTTAGCGAATTTTCATTCGGACTTTTCCTAAAGCTTCTGAATTTCTCGCTTAAGCTGTTGTGATTTGTTATCTAGAATGAACTAAAATATTTTTTTTGCCAATCCGCTGGAATAGTAGATAATCTTATGTACTTTGATAGTGGCTGGTCACCGAGAATCTTGTTCAACAAATGGTTTTAGTTGTTGGTGAATTTGTTGTATAAAGTTGTTAAACCGTCGCGTGAACTATCGTACTAATGGTTTGGCATGCAAGGCCCCTTTAAATGGACATTTGCTTGTCACAAAGTTGCATATCACAAATTTGCATGCCATTTGCATAGGTACTATCTGAAAAATCATCGATCAATGGCCCTCATCTATTGGGAATTTTTTTTCAAAAAGTTTTCCGATGGTTATTTGCAGTTGTCTCAATTTCTTTGATGTAACGATGGTCGATATATTTAAACTTGGCTTGTGAATTTGTCAAAAAGGCTAAAAAATACCAGTCCAGATTTCTCAAGCATTTTCAAAAAAAACGATTAACTCTACGAGATGGAAAACAAATAGGTGAAAATACTTTACCATTTATACCAACAAATTGTTTTGTTGGGGCTTACAATTGACCAGAGAGAGTTATGATTATAGCCTAGAGTACCGTAATGTGACTCTTGCGGACTTCTACCCATCTATACAACTGGTTGGCGATAGAAACAACAGTAGCTAATATCTACTAATGTGTTAATACTAAACTGGTGCAGCATTAACCAAAATGTCGGCTCTTGTATCTAATAAACTATTTATTTAAATATTATCACAATTTATTCAGAAGCGCTTATAACCTGGACGAAGGATCTTATTGGTTTTTCTTATTATCATAAATGTTTTTCGTGATATACTAACAACCATACGATTATGAACTTCAGTTTCTCAAAATTGACGTAAAGTGTTTAGCTTCATGTGCAATAACATGGATCCGGAGATTAGTGTTAGTATTTCAAGGAACTACAAATCGTAATCTGGAATACCCTTCTACATAAAATTAGGGCACAATTAGCGATAAGTGTCTGTAAAAATATTGAAAAATATTAGCTTAATGGAAAATTTTTGGTGAACTATAACACCGCATCCACAGATCTATATATATATATATGATATTCATGAAGGAGTAGTTTAAGGCAGTGTACTGAGGCTAGTGTTTTTCTTGATCTATATAGCAGCCCTACCAACATCAAATTGTATGGAAGTCTCTTTATACGCGGATGATACTGCAACCCTAGCTGTTCATTAAAATCCTGCCAACATAATAAAACTGAATAGAATGCAGTCACGAATACTTCGAACAATGGTAAACGCATCCAGATTTTCATCCCAATAAATTAGCCAGACAATTTTATAATAAGCCAAGATAAGGCGACTAAAAAAAGGATCCTCTTGGTCTAGCTAGGTAATTCAGAGATTACCGAGTGCACGATAATACTCGTATTAAAAGCTAATATAGGTTAAGTCTTATTAAATGAATCGTAATGTGTGAAGAAAATGGGTTTGCATTATGCTTAGAACAAATTTACTTTCAAAATCAAGTATACGTTCAAATTGAAAGCTTCCTCCATATGATATAGCTGTAGCTTGTACGATTATGTCAAAACTTCATCTTGTATTGCGGTGGTCATATGATTCGTATTTACTGCACCTTTAGTCTGACGACACTTCTCTTATTATAAATTCTTAAACATTTCTTATATAATGTAGTAATTTTCAAACCAACCTATTCAATATCCTGATAACACATTTAAACTGATTACTAATCCTAAAGTCCTGCCTTAAATCAAAAGTCTAAACAAACAATACAACAATCAAATTATTGGCCCATACACTATTCTTAGAAGTACAACAACATTATACATGTAGCATTCCACTTTTGTTCGAAGACATGACTAAAATTATAAATCAAGCAATTATACACTCGTAGATGAATTACATCAATGAATTCATAATAAGTTGTTTTTATAAAGAAATAATATTCATGACCTTCTCGCACAGAGTGTTACAATGGTTCTTGATACAATTTTGTATCGTGTAGTGTGCGCGGGGTTGCTATCCAAAACCACAACTAATTAATTAAAAAAAAATTTAGCTACATGTTTTGTAACACGAGTGTAATCTTTCACATCTTTAATCTCATATAATATAAGGTTGTGCCTACGTAAATTTGTGCGCTTAATTTATTCAATCACGATTTATTGTTAGTTGGATGACAACGTTGGCTAAATATTATTTTGCTAGTAAAAAAAAGTACTAGCAAAAGTTTATTGTGTCTGTACTAAAATATCGTACTTACGCTACTCGTCGCTAGAGTTGGTTGGTAGTCATTATAGAGAAAAGTATTGTATTTTGATTTGGTGTACAAGAAAATAATTAAAATTCATCGCGTTTCACCATTAAAACATAGATTTTGGGTCATTCCTTCCTTATCAATAAGAATTGATTAAAAAATCATAAAAAAGAACCGCAAACCCCTCTAAAATGATATGAATATTAAATTTTTGGTTTCCAGAGTAAAAAAAATCCATTAAATTTTCACTTAATTGAAATCATGTTTTGAATTTATGGACGATTTGCAGGTACATAATTGTGTGAATGATCTTAATAAGGAAACGAGATGTGGTTTGAAGTAAATTAATTTTAGCTCTAAAGGCTGTAATCGACCAAATAGCCCCCTGAATGACCTCCTGTTGGAGTGCATAATTCATGGACCAACCCATCTGAGCAAATAATTATACGTTAATCGGAGGAAAGTCAATATGCGAACCGCGAAAGAGTTGGGAGAGGATGGGCCAACGGATGACTGTCGTAACGTTTGACAGTCATAAATTGCAATTCAACCGCACGATCTTCCCAGGGTGGTGGAAAACTAAGTGTTTTCATTATTCAAATGCATATCAATTATATATATTCTTGTATACGACTATTTTTGCACGTGTAGTGAAGTCCAGACACATTTTTTGTATATATCTTTCGTTTTCGCAAAACTTTTCACAATAAATAACCGCACACCATATACCCATTTCCCATATATACACATAGTAGCGTCTATAATAGTGAAAACCTATAAAAAATTATTCTTTCTTTCGGTTTTTTGTGTGTGTTCAGTTCGATTCAAGTCACGTCCCAAAAAAGGAATACACAAAAAAAACTGAAACTGAAAATAAAAAACACTTTGGGTCGCGTAAAAAATGAATTTATACATTATTTATCTCGAATGAGTTGTTTGTTCATTCCAAATGGTGTTTTTTATTTTTATATTTGTAGATTTATATTCATTAGAATATATATATGGGATGGGTTTTTTTTCGTTGCACAAGGAAACCTCTACATTATAATCATCAATTTGCTGATATCGGTATAAGCTAAGGATGCAAAATGCATTTAAAATGATTAATTTCAAATTATTCGATAAATCACTCGGTATTTGGTGTAAATGGTAATGCGGTTACCGTCCAATGTACTCGTTATATTGTTAAAATTATACAGATACCATTATCAATATACAGTATATCCTTATAAATATAATAAGAGAAAAACTTGAGCACTTCTTAACTTTCAAACATAGTAGAAGTAAGCAGACAAAAAAATAAAATTCCGATAAGAATTGATAACAACTAAAATATTATCTTTCAAAACACTGTAATCATTATCACAATAAAAATGGAGAAAAAACATTTCACTTCCTTTACATGATTTTATCTATCCCTGCTACATGTTCTACGACGAGTATATCGACTCCTTCTTTATATATAGATTAAACACAAAAAAAAAAACTGAAAAATTTTCATAACAATAAAAATATGATCACGTTTTATCTATAAAATCAACTCAATTATTTTTCATTCTTCACAAAAAATGTCGAGAAACTAAGATATAAACTTTTGTTACTTTTACCATGGTGTATGTATGTATATGTATGTGTATATGTACTAGATTTTCTATATTTTCACCAACAAATAAAAAGGCGAAAATTCTATCGGAAATTTATCCTTTCTATATACTGTGTCTCACTATATATAGACACCCGCACCTCACACTGTTCCATATATAATGAATGTGTACCCGAGATCGTCGATTTTATTCGGATTAGATTTCATTATAAATAAAATTAATAGGAATATACTCCTTCCATGGTTTGTTTATCTCCAGTTAAAAATTCTTATCATTAAATGGAAGTGTTTTTTCTTCTTTTTCTTATTGTTGGGAACAATAGAATCCAAGAAAATAATATAATAATAATGTAAATTTGAATGTATAACGGAAGCTACTGATAATAATGGTCGATAAACGAGATTAGCTCAAAATTAATATTGTTAAATGATTTGTTATGAATATTTTAGTTTTATCGAATTAACACGGGCTTGGAAGTTGAAATATACCAACATCATCACTTTAGTTAACAGAATCACTTTGGCAACTTGCCTTTATCGGATTGAGGACTAAACTCACAGATTTAAATAAAATATTTCTTTCTGATCATATATATGAAAGCTTTAAGCTTTGATGGCGTTTGTTTCCATTCCAAGATCCTTATGGAAACCAATTACATATAAATTTTTATATTTAAGCATTTTATTGTTTTAAAGCCTTTATATTCTAGAATTCGTTATTGATTACACAGATTTACTTGTAAAACAACTAATTTACATTCTTTATGTAAATAATGTTAAACCTAGCGTAAATTACATAAAATGTAAAAAACGGAGACACCATTAACAGTACCATCTCTAAGATCGGTTTAGCTAAACCACATTATACACGGAAAAAAATAATTTACATCAAACAAGTAAACGATTTTCTTAGTTGTGGTAAATCAAAATTATCTCATTATTTGCTTAATTTAGGCATAGTATAATTGATTTATGCAATTACTATATAAAATAAGTAAATTGGATCATCATTCAAGAATAGCTCAATTTACATAAATCAAGAAAAATTTACTCATTTAAATCGAATATTTTTATGAGTGTTTGGCTGTTTTTATGATTACTATATTTTGAACAGTATTTTTGTGTAAGTTGGAAATTAGTAAATAGTTCTTATCCTATGAAGAAAGTGCTAAATTCAAGAGTAAATTACAAAGTCTACACAAATTGTGCTTAATTCATGCATATTTGTCTTAGAAATGATACAAAGTTACTTTTACTGTTAAATCCACGAAATCGACAGAAAAAGTGCAATAATAGCGTCAGTTTTAATACGACGTTCATAGTACAAACATAGGAACCTTCTTTATCAAGTGTTTTACTGAAGACAGAAAGTTGTCATTATTTTTATTGTTAAAGTCAAGAATATAATTTATATTTAAAATATAACTAGTGTGTAATAAAATTTTGGTAAACTCTTATTTAACTAATAATGCAATTAATAGTGGTTCAGTTTCACATAGGAATATGGAAAAAATTATTAATTATAATTTCAGAAAATAAGGTTTGTAAATGATAAATTTTGTAAGTTTTGCCAATAATAATTTATTATTTTATCTGGTATAAATAGGAAAGAGAATATTTAAAATTTAAACATTGGAATTATCTTCAGATCATTGAAATTCAGCCAGAAAACTACGAATCATAGGAATATTTATACGAGGGAATGCTTGAACAGAAAAATGCAAATATGAACCAGGTGAAATGTGTTATTTGATATTTATATAGAATATTTTTTATTGATTGTGTAACAAATTCAGTACTACGATTAAACTGAAAAGTTATAAAGTTTTAGACTACTTTAACTTAACCCATTAACAACGACTGTACTCATTTGGGAACGCCAGTTTAAAACTTAATTTCTTCGAACGCAATGGGCTTAAAATTTATTTTTTCCTCGATTATTTGTTTATATAAATTGGAGAAAAACCTAAACATCTTCGTTTGAAGTATACGTTAATATTTAGTTTCTCTTTTTCTATCTTTAATCCTGGTTTAAATATTACTCCTCGAACAAGTACATCAGATGAAACAGTAATTTTGTAGTGAAATGGATACTCGGCTATTTTATGGGACAAAATATTATTCCCGATTGGAAGATGCCTTGGATGATATTTCAATTCATGAATTTGGTGTCCATGATAATTTGGAAATTTACATTATTCCACAAAACTTAGACGAATTGACAGACACCGAAGATTTTGATGAAGATATATTGTAATGCATTTCCATCCGAAATTCCAGGTAGTGTTGATATTTCTATAACAAATACCGCCCCCAGAAGATGTGTTCTTATCGAAAAATGAGAATCTTGATGAACAAGAGCAAACCCTTGACGCAGCACCATATTTTGATTTTAAAAAACCTAAATGGACGAAAAAACATCCGACTTACGTGCCTTTTGGAACAAACGATTTATGGTCAAAATAAAAGATTTATCACCACGTTAATCGTTTGAAATTCTATTTACTGATGAAATTATAAACAATATAATTGATCAAACAATTACATATGCTCGGCAGAAAAATAATCACGATTTTCGAAAGCAACGATATCACTATAGCAACGTCGAATATCGTAACTTTAATGGAATATTGCTAATGACAGGATACCATACAATTCCTTAAGAACGAATATATTGGTCTTGGGACGATGATTTGGGAGTTCCGCGCATTTATAAAGCTATGTCAAGAGATCGTTACCTTGATTTGAAAAAAAATGTATTATATTTGAAAAATATTAACATTTGGCCAACAATGCTGAAATTAGATTTTCATAATATCGGATGTTTTTAAAGTTAGATCGCTAGTAAGTAATAATAATATGCTAGTTAATAATAATATGTAAAGTATTTTGGGCATAATACATGCAAGCAATTTATCTGCGATAAGTCAGTGAGGTTTTAGTATAAAAATTGGATCATAAATAGTTCGAGTGGATATTGTTACGCTTTTGATGTTTTTTGCAGAAAACCAACAAACGAATCGAGAACTCTGACAGGAATACCCGTTGGTCGAGAGTCGTTATTGATTTATTGGCACATGTACCGAATCCCTCAAATCATATTGTTTTTTTCGACAACTATTTAACTACTTACTCACTCATGATTTATTTGAAAAAACAAAAGATTAGAGCTACGGGAACAGTACGAGTAAATCGAATAAAACAGTGCCAGTTAATGCTGAGTAAGGGATAGAAGAAAACGGAAAGAGGAACGTATGATTATAAATTTGATCTGAGCTACGAAATTTTGTGTATAAGATAGAAGGATAACAACAAATGTTCAGTTCTCACAAATTACGATTTTGTTGAACTGTTACGTTACGTAAAACGATGGTCGAAAACTGACAAGGTTAAGGTCTATGTAACACAACCTTTAGCTTTTTCATCATACAATAGTGGAACGGGTGGTGTAGATACTCATAATCAATGTATATCATTATACAGAATTGCCATACGAGGAACGGCAATTCTGTATAATGATATACATTGAATGGTGGTGGGTTCTATTCACTTCATGGTAGACATGACCATACCAAATGCATGGAAGTTGCATCAAATAACAGCCGAGGTTAAAATGGATCAACTTGAATTTCGCCGGTCCATCGGACGGAGCTATTTGAAAGATGCTGCATCATCAAGAAGCATCAAAAAGAGAAAATCTGGAAGTTCCGTAGAAGTCAGTGAAGGATTTCACTTTCCAGAGAAGCTTGGCAAACAATTAAAGTGTTGTGTTTCTCATATAAAGGCTAGATGGTGTTACAAGAAATGTGAAACAACGATGTGCTTGGAAAAAGGTGGTTATGTAAAGTACCACGTTTCTGCCTAACGTCCTCATTCGAGGACGCCTATTTTTCCATGAAAATACATAGATTTTCTTTTAAATTTTTTTTTATTTTATCTTTGATATAAGTTTGAATAAGTTTTAACAAGAAGTTCGAATTTAGGCGTTAATCAAATATGGGTTAATCAAATATACATAATATGTATTCCTTTCTCCCTCAAATAGAACATACAGTTGTTTTACTTTAAAATTTAGAACATTACGCAACGAAAAAAATTGGGGTTTTGTTGCATTTGTTCGCGTGCTCATTGACAAAAAGTTACCCAATTTTGGAAATCAGTGCCATGAAGATCTTCGTGTAAAGACACAAGATATAGATGATACTTGTGCCGTTTTAAAATTCTCTAAATACTGGTGAGGGACAATCCGGAATCGTGAACTATTTCTCATTTACTAACATGAGGATTATGAGCCACTGCTGCCAATACAGCAATTTCATTATTTTCTCCAGTGACTGTTGCTCTACGGATCCTCTTTTTCGGTTGAACATTTCCATCAGTAATAAATTGTTTGATAGTACGACCAAATGAAGAACGTGAACAATCCTATTCGGAAAACGTTGAGCGTAAATAGCAACAGCATTTTCAAGATTTCTGCCAGCTTCTCCATAAACCAGAACCATTTCAATTTTCTCTGTCACAGTTAAAGTATTTTATTCGTCGATTACAACGCCATCTATCATGAACCGAACAAACTATTTTATTCAAATCATTGACAAGGCGTCAGTATGAAATCACATGAGATCGATCTTGGTTCCTGGGAATCAACAATATAACAAACAAAATATTTAACTAATAGACTGAACAAATTGAGCCAAATACAAATGGACCTATAGTGCAAATCTCTGATAACGACAATCGTGGTTATTGGGAACTATCAATATAAATCTATACCTCAAACCTCAACATACGGCTGGTCCTGCAGTTTAAGCCGTAGTTAGTGGAAATGTCAATTCAAAATCACATTAGATTGAGCACGACAATCGTGTTCCTCGGAACCATTAATATAAAACTTTATTACACAGATTAAACAAGTTGGCCATATATATATATATATATATATATATATATATATATATATATATATATATATGGCACTATCGCACAAATCTCAACTTCCGGATAGTCGTTTAGTTTTGTTAATTGTTAGTGGGCATCGTATCATAGAGAAATCACATGAGAACGATTACGACAATCGAGGTTCCTGAAAACCCTCAATATAAATCTTGATTACATAAATTGAACAAATAACGCCATATACATATGGGCCTATTCCGAAAATCTCAACATAAGCTTGTCTTGGAGTTTTGTTCATAGTTAACGGACATGATTAAATGGAAGTTACTTGAGATTTTTCATAACTCTCACGGTTTCTAGGTACAAGTAATAAAAATTACTTCATTAAATTCACGGGTGTGAAGATTCCGACTAATCGACAAAAATATGAATGTATTGGTATAACAACTGTACAGTAGGTAAATAAATTGTATTATTATTGTTAAATACTACCAAATAAAATCACAGTTTAAAATTGATATATTAAAATGATTCAAAGATTAAAAGTATTAATTGTTGCCTGTTCTGAATTTATTGTTAAATGATGTTCGGTTAAGAATAAAATGTTCTCTATTTCTATTTGGCAAGAATAATCCACAATGGCGACTTCGCAAGTACAGCTCCATGCAGGCGTACACCAAACACTTCAACGCATATTATTGTTTCCTTCGACTCGATAAGACTTATTTTAAATTGTATAGTAACGTGAGCTTATCACCCATACTTACTGGGTATTTCAGGTTTATATGTACAGTTTCAGTAAACAATCATAACCACGAATGTTTTTTAGCAGTTTACACGGTATTTTTAGACTATAGGAGTACACGTTGGTACCTGCACTGTAGCGCGTGTGCAACCCAGGACATCTAAGAGCACCACATACCTGTTCTTCAATTATTATTAGTAGACGCAATTTATCTATTAAAGAAGCAAGTGTCTTATTCAGACAATCCACCAGCTATGACTCCACTTACAGACAAGATTTACGTATTAAACCCACATCGCGTGAGAAATATGGATAACAAAGTAAAAAAAGTCTGTAAAGTTTCAACACTATAACTCTGCCGGCATCTTGTTAAGAAATTTGATATTCGGTCATTGTTGGAATTAACCAGACAGATCACTCCACTAAATAAGAACGGCCATGCACCACCACTCATAGATCCGAGAAAGAGTTATTAATCTGCCTTACTCATTTACAAGTATGGTCGAACCATGTTAGTTTCCCCATATTGAGTCAAATTAAGCCACAGGCTCTAGTCCTGGCGGTGCTTTTCCTTGAATCAATTTAAGTTTCAACTTCGCAACCATACTTCCCTGGAACCCAAAAGCTTCGGATCTCAGTAAGCGACTAAAAGTCCCATATATGTAGGTCCATCTAATTGCTAGCTGGCATCGTTACTGGTTAGAACTATTAAATGCTTTCGCATTTGTTAGTCTTACGACGGTTCAAGAATTTCGCCACTTACACCGTTATATACTAATTCCCTCAACTACTTTTATTAATCATTACGTGTTAAAATAAAAGTCAATTGAAAACAGTACATTCGTCTTATTCCATTATTCCGTGCAGAGAATATCTAGGCACAAATGACCTGCTTTAAGCACTCTAATTTGTTCAAAGTTATTGTACTAATTCTAGACCAATACTCGGTAAAGAGCACAAATTTAAATTTATTACGAGTAGAAACTTACGTTTAAACCACTACAATAATACGTCATTGCTTACCATCTCTACTTGACACAACTACGAACGTTTTAACCGCAAAACCTGTAATTTAGTCTATTGGAGTTGAAATAAACGTGGCTGCTGGCGCCAGACTTGCTATCTAATTGATCCTTGTTAAAAGAATTAAAATGTATTCATTCAGATTAATGGGACCGAGATTAAAGAAAATTACCCTATAAATTTATCGCTTTTGTTTATGACAGCTTTCGCATAGAGCATCAGTCCTTTAAGATCTCATTCGATTATTTGCTACTACCACCAAGATAAGTGCCACTGACAGCTCCATGCAGTCTCACATTAAACACTTCAATGCATATCATTGTACCCTCCTACTCGATATGGGTTGATTTTAATAGTTAAATTAAATTTTCCATATCGGTTATGTACAGGCATATGACCTGAGCACCATCCGTTTTAAGGGCTAGTTACTTCAGCAGGTGAGTTGTTTCACACTCCTTAGCGTGTTACAACTTCCGTGTCCACCGTCTTGCTGACTTGAGCAAGCAACACCTTTGAAGGTATCTGAATGAGCCAGTGCCAGTTCTGCTTACCAAAAGTGGCCCACTAGGCACAATATATAATTTAAGATACTCTGATGACTTCAATCAAGAAAGTCGAGGATCTTACCCATTTAAAGTTTGAGAATAGGTTGACGTCGTTTTGGCCCCAATTCCTGTAATCTTTCGCTTTACCAGATAACACTATTTTCCCAAATATAAATATTCACCAGCTTATTTGACCAAAATTCTTTTTTGGAACATCTCTGAGATTTGGCCAAAATTCAATACAGTGAGCCACTAAAATCTAAAAATCATATAAGTTACGACTTTTCCAACTCAATAATTGGATAAAATTAATCGTAGTTTTTTTGTCGAACTATAATGGCTTGATAGAGTGTACTTTAAACTATGTTCAGATATATGCCATACCCCGGGAACATCTCTGAGATTTGGCCAAAATTCAATACAGTGAGCTACTAAAATCTAAAAATCATATAAGTTACGACTTTTTCAACTCAATGGGTCAATATTGACTCAATGGGTCAATAATTGGATAAAATTAATCGTAGTTTCTTTGTCTATAATGGCTTGATAGATTATGTCTTAAATTATATATGTATTTATTTGGCCCCTATTTAAGAATTTAAATTTTTAAGTGATCTTCTATATAAATTTTAAAACAATTTTAAAACAAATTTGTCGGAAACTTCACATCCGTTTAAATTCACACATTTACGGAGATGGGGAAAAAATGCAGGAACTATTTTTCAAGTGATTGGACAGCCAGATTGTGAATTACAATAGTGGTTGCCAACCCAAATATATTATTGGATCGATGATTTTTTGATATTCATCTGTTGCTACCTTGTAATTTTTTACTAATTGCTTTGTTACTACTAAAGTCACAGCCAATAATACATGGTTAGATAATTGATTCACATGGTTAGATAAGCTAAGCATTATTGTTTTATTTATTTTATGGGTACTATACTTTTATTTCGATATGTCAGTCCATTGATCTTGTTTATAACAATAGCTGCAAAATTACTAGCAATTGGAAATGTCCGTTTCAGTTGTATATTCTTCTTCAAAATAATAAGCATCAATCATTTTGCCCAATTTCTTTTCAAGATAATCACTAAAGATTATATCACGTATTCCCTAAACTTCTACCACTATTTTCTCGGTTGACCAGACCATTGTTATCTTTTTCGGAACGTCCATCTAGAAAATATATCTGTTTGACCTCCTGCTTCTTGGGTTAGGCTTGAACAAGCTTAGATTCTGCTTTTAAGTGGTTGTAGAATATTGTTTTCGATCATTTTGGAGGAAAAAACTGTGGTCATCTTGCTCACAACAATTTTTACACTTCCGTCTGAGATATTTACTATTCTTGACCGTTTATTCAGTTGTAATATATTTTGGAAAAAATAATAGTCACGCATGGCTTATGTTTTAACTGTGACCACTTACTTCATGTTTTTCAAACTTGCATCGCGTTTACACTATTCCAAACTTGGAGAAGTCAAGTTGTCTCTTCTGAAAAACTGGTCTAAATCTGATCATACAAATCTCAGATCGTTACAGCCAATTAGACAGTATTCTACCTTTCTTAAGACTCTGGAAAGAATAAAGATAAATTTATTAGAGATAATAAGTCCCTACTCAGTTCCATATGCAACATGCTTGTAGAGTGAGCTCGTCATGCTAAACCGCCCTATACGTGAACTTGTAACTAAGATTCAAAGATCGCTTAGTGATAAGTGGTTTCTAGGACTCTTTTGGATATTGAGGGTGATTTTGATTTTTTAAATTAAGAATACAAAATTAATCAAATTTTGCGTCAATCAAATTGAAACAACAGATGGCTGGCTATTCGATATCTCATTTCGATACGATTAAGCTGAATTCAATACTTCTTGCGTAAAGTATTTTTGTAGCCGAGAAGTAATACATGGTTATCATGTTACATAGAAAATTATCGGACGCCAACTTAAGTTAAACATGGCCAAACAATTTCAGGTCAGTAAAAAAAAAGAAATGAAAAAAAAATTAAACAGCAAATAATTTCTACCGACAACAGAAAAGAAACCCACGAAGTTTATCAAAGTTCTCTCAATTACGTACACTTGACATTTTTATTATTTAGTATAAAACGGTTGTTTCAGCAACGACGTTTGATTTTGTGTCGAAATTTAAGTGAGATTAGAACATACCAAAGCGGAATTAAGTGAACGATGCTTTTACCGTTTGAAAACGTGTATTCGCTAATTGCTACCTTCGTCATAGTGTCAATAATCGCGGGAATTATCGCCTACATAGAAAATGTAAATACAATTTTTGAGAATCGAAATATCGAATTTATTAAACCTCAACGGTTGTTGGGAAATGCCAGACACCTAGCAATGAGAAAATTTAATTTTTTGGATTTAAGTGTAGATTGGTATCGAAACATCAAAGGTCGTTATGGTGGCATTTGGATATACACTCGGCCATCTATTGTTGTAAAAGATCTTGATCTTATTCGTCACATCCTGATAAAAGATTTCGAATACTTTAGTGATCGAAGAATTAATGTGAGTGAAAAAACTGATCCGTTAACCGCAAATTTAGTGGCACTATCCGGTGAAAGGTGGAATTATGTTCGAAATAAATTATCACCAGCTTTTACAAGTGGCAAATTACAGGAAATGTTCCCAAATATTTGGAAAATCAGTGAACGATTACAAAGTTATATTGAATCAAAAATTGAGGCGGGCGATGATATTTTTGACGTGCGTGAATTATTACGTCGCTATTCGTTCGATGTAATAACATCGATTGCATTTGGTGTCGAGATCGATAGTATCAACAATGAAAACGAATTGTTTCGTACAATGAGCGAACGAATCATTAAACCAACGACAGGTTCAAATGTACGAAGTATCTTGTCATTTATGTTTCCAACTTTAATGAAAATATGTAGAATAAAAACAATCGATCAACAAATCGAAAAATTTATGCGAAAAGTTGTGGAGGATACATTACATTTGCGGGAAAATGATGAAGTTGTACGGAAAGACTTTATGCAGCTGTTGGTGCAGTTGCGGAATAACACCAAAATTTCTGATGATGATGATAAATGGGATGCAGAAGTGGTTGAAAGTAAGTGAATTAATAAATTATTTTGTTCGTTATTCTATCTAACATTAAAAACAATTTTATAACACAGATAAGCTAAAACACCTATCGGTCAACGACATAATGGCACAAGTATTTATTTTCTTCATCGACGGTTTCGAAACTACTTCGACCACAATAGCAATGACCCTTTTTGAGTTGGCAAAAAATATCGAAATCCAAACAAAATTGCACGCTGAAATAGACGAAGTTTTGGTAAAGAATAGTGGGCAATGGACATATGAATCGGTCAGCGAAATGAAATATTTGGATCAAATTATGTCCGAAACATTACGTCTTTATCCACCCAGTGCTGTTATAAATCGCAAAGTCAAAAAAAATTATGACGTACCAGATTCAATCAACACGTTTAAAAAGGGTGATTCAATCAGCATTTTCGTTCATGCGATTCAAAGGGATAAACAATACTTTAAGAATCCATTAGAATATGATCCAGAACGATTTAGCCCCGAGAATAAGCCAAATATCGTCCCAGGAAGTTATATACCATTTGGCGAAGGGCCACGTAACTGTAATGGAATGCGATTGGCTATGTTGAAAATCAAAATTGGTATTGTAACTGTATGCTCAAAATTTAATGTTAAACTTGCGCCAGGACGGACACCAGAATTTAAGCTCAAGCCAATTGGAGCCTGGGATATGATTGGTGAGAACATGCTTCAAATAACACGCAGAAAATAAAAGTTATAATCAACAACCGAATAGGTTGAATTACTATTTTTTGTATCTATAAAATATTTATATAATTTGTGTTTTGTTAATAAACTATAAACATTACGTTATAAATTAGTAATTAAATCCTCTTCTAGACTAATACAATAAAAGTTGTAATCTTCACATCGTGGGAATATATTTCACAAAGGAGAGTTCTTATTGCAATCTGTTTTGGGGTCGAAACACAACCATATCTACCATAGGTCTTCTCTAACACACTAGCTTACACCGTGTCAAGTCAAATGGAGGGTGTTAGGGAACTCTGTACATCTAACAAGGTTTATATAGTATGACCATCAGTATTCGCAGTATTTTCACATTTTGTGCATACTTTGGAATTCAATAAATTGAAACTTTAACGTTGATAAACGGCCTTTTGGAAATCGTTGCCACAAATTGATGTCTCTTACTAGTAACCTTCAGGCATTGAAGTGGAGCGAAAGCTCATCAAAAATGTATCTAATACAATAGAGTTAATTATTTTTTCGTGTTTTACAGGCTACTGTTGGCCCGTACCGTGTCAACAATCTGATCTTCCGCTCTTTATACGGTTGAAAACAATTGGTTTCTCGAATTGGAAATCTTCTCTCGAATACATACTCATCCAATTAAGTCCAACTCTCAGATCCATACACGGCAACGGGTCTGATAAACACTCAATTTCGGCTTGTCCGCATTTGCAAGATGGACGTAGAGGATATAAAGCTCAATGCAAGCTTCAACACGAAATTTCCTCTTTCACAGTGGTATCGTGAGTAATGATCGCTTAATCAAGCGATCGCTCTTCTTGAATATTGGGCATAACACAGGCACTTTCTATTCTTTGAGCGTAACTTCAAATCATCTTACCAATCGATTAAGACCAATGATTAAATTTTGATTATGGACAGTTTTTCCGTAGAGTGGCTATTTTTCGAGATATTTGATCGTCTCAGTTTAAAAGAAACACCCGGTATAAGTTAAACTGACGTTACACTTTGATTAAAAACTTGAGGTCCACCTTGTTGCTAGTAATTTTTTTCTTTTAGCGCCATAGATAAGGATATAGTATTCTGCTCGAGAGTATAATGGATCAAGGAATATGAATACAAAGTTTATAAGCGAGTGGTCTATAGTCATAGTTTTTTTGTATGCATGGTATTATCCGAAACGTTGTTGCGGTCTCCCGATGACAAAACAAAAAATTAATTATTCAAAGATAATAATCCTGTCGCAAAAATTTAATCGTTTATACAGTTAACCCACCCACAATAATTATGATTGATTAGTTCGAATGTAAATTGTTTTTAATAATTATGCGCGATAATAAAAATAAATGACGTAGTTGAAAAAAAGAAAAAACTGATGGACAGGGGAAGAAAGGTGGGCACGGAGATGATCGTGACGGAAAAATTGGAAAACAAACAAAAATTAAAACCAAAAAAAAATATACAAATAGAAACAGAAATTTAAAATAAGATAAGGAGGTCAACAAATCCAACAATTTATCCAGTAATTTGTTATGCCGCAATTGGCATCCATGATGACTGCATGGGTCTATCATCAGTATTTAACCCCAACACCAAACTTTGCAGCTTATTGGTTAACGAAATATATTTGGGTGGACGTGATACAGTTTCTGAAACCAGGAATATATTTTTGTTGAGAACTAACTGCTTGACTGCGGTGGTGAGAAAAACACCGACCAGCGGGCGAAGCAGACGCGACTTTGAAGAGTTTATAAGATTGTTATAAGAATCATGATTTGGTCTTCTTGGTTTTTTCATTTTTTTACTGGGATCTACTTGCGGGTACATTTATGGTACCGGTATTCACATCACCTTAATACATGCGTTACATGATCAGTTAGAGCCACCATTTTTTTTCATTGTTGATTTTTTTTATAGCTGCAGGTGGAAATCGTGGTATAACTTCTGTTTACGTATGCTCACGTTACAACGTTGCAAATCATATCTCGAACGCTTTACATATCCTGCTATAATATCTACATATTTACTATATTTGATTTTAGTACGAACAACTTTCAATCTTTCATTAGAGGTACGAGTATGTTACATTACCATTACAGGACATTTTGTTTTCTTTGAGTGACGCGTTTCAGTGAATTCTTTCGGAATTCAGTTTGGTCATTAACTCGAATACATGCTACGTATTGGCAAAATCTGGATGTGTTTACCATATAGTTAAATCGAAATTTTAGTTAGGCTTGCTGGGTGATTGCAATAATCTAAGTTTCGGAAAAACACAAAAAGGTTTACAAAGATAACACACTAAAGGTTTACTGCTTATTAATAGTTTAAAAATTGTAAGTCAATTTTTGACATCTCTCATTTAAAAAGAATTCGTCAGCATCACTTCTCTAACGTATTATCTCACTAACTTAACACTTATACATTTAAACAATATCTAGGGTTAATCATTTGCAAAGTAAACACAAGTTGCAATACATTAAAGTGTAGAAAGTTTTCAATGTCGGTAACTAAAACAATATATACCGGAAGATTTAAGAATATGTGTTTTAAGATTATTCTTTACTTAGCACATCCTGGTATTAAAGCAACAATAAAGAGAGTATCCGAGAGAAGGAGGTCTAGCTATATATGAACAATGATGTTGAAGTAATTGTGCTGAATTGTATTGTATGCCAAATTTAAGACTGCAAGATGAATTAGTAAAATCAAATGATGGCTAAATAGTAAATTATTGTGTATAACAAACAAGGAGAGAGAGAGAGAGCGATTAGTCATAGTACAATCTATATAGCATTTTTGCAACTATCTCAATCATTTGATATTCAAACAAGTCACGATGCTTTAACTTGGTTACTATAATTGAAGAATTCTGAAGGATAGTTTGCATGCTAGGTTGAAAGATTGGGCTCCTTTGATTATAAAATTCAACATCAAAACAGGAGCGTTCAAGATAGTGGAGATTTCAATAAGAAACAATATATCGTCATGCAAGTGTTACCGTCTAAATGGAGAAACGAACAGCCTCGTTGGATGACAAAAATGAACCATTATCAAATGAAATTGCTGATAAGAGGCCAAGTAGAAATATTCCGTAATTGATGGTTATATCCAAGGTGGAACTCGTGAGGATAATCTCAAATAATAAATTAGAATTTTTCATATAAAGTGGCATACAACCGAACGTGGGCAGTCGGATCAATGTATGCCGGTTTAAGGAGAGCAACATTTGATCGGATGAATGTGGCAGGTCCACTTGTAAGAAATAATGATGTATCAATGTTTATGGTATGATATATGCTTATCGATATGAAAATCTGTTCAACATGGATGTGTGAAATCCCTTATTAACAATGTCCTAACGATTGGGTTTAATACTTATTGACAATTGAGATTTGTGGTGAGTGTTGTGTCGATCTTCATACCAAGTGGACGTGTTTTTTCCGCTCGGTGTTTGTAAATATAAATAAAATAAATGCGTTTAGTGTGTGTGTGTGGTTTAAAATCAGATGACAGATGAGTATCGTTATTATATTATATTACATTATATAATATTATTATATTTGATTATATTCAGTTTGTTCTTGTTTCTCCTTTATATATCATAATATATAACGTTTTGTCTTTGTATCTTACATACATCATTTTCAATAACACGCACACCAAAATATTCCATTGGAAGCAAAGAGAAGAGATGAAGAAGAACTAAAAATGTCATCAAAATATTGCTGGGTTATACAATCGAACAGGTCATGCAATTATACATTCGCATTTTGTTTTATTTAAGTTTGTTCGCACTAAAGCTGAATTCATACTTCAATTTTTTCGTTCATCCATTCATTCAAACAATTTTTAGGCCAATCGTAGCACTCCAAAATGATAATTTTTTGTTCCTACATTTTGTCGCAAGTAGGGACTGAACCCGAACCCGAACCGAAATGGGTTCAGGTTCGGTGCTTTTATAACCATGAGCTCGAATCCCGTTGAACCCCAAAACTCATCCAGATTCGGGTTCATTAATTTAAAAAAAATATTTTTACACATAAAAATATTCTGTGTAGTGTGTACATAAAAAAAAACAAAAAAAAAAGACAAAAAAAAATAGTAAAGTTTCTCGTGTTCGTAGGAATAAATGCTCAATATATTTTTGACGGAAAAATAAAGCTACGAACTTTGGACATGCATGAGGCCCAAAAGCGCCAAACAGGAATCTACATAAAAAATCTTATCATCAGTGTTCTTGATTGTTATGACATCAAATTGCAGCAAGTTTATTCAATTACGTCAGACAACGGGAAAAATATGATCAAAGCTGCTGAATTATTAAAAGACGATTATGAAAACTTTGAAACGGAAGATGAATTTAACATAGCTGAAGAAAATGATATATCTAATTTTGAACAGGAAGGAGCAGAAACATTAGCATATTCGTACCCAAATATTATTCATTTCAGATGTGTTGCTCATAGTGTACAGTTGGCAGTGCTTGATACTATATCTAGTCCTGATTTTAAGAAAATGATAGATGAATGCAGAGCTATTTGCAAAAAATTACGAACACCGAATATTTCTGCTTTAGCAAAGAAACTAAACATGAAAAAAGCAATACTAGACTGTCCAACTAGGTGGAATTCGAGTTACGACATGATAAAAGTTTTATTGGAATACAGAAGTTTTTGTTCGGATTTAATGAATGTTGAATTAACTATGAATGATAGTATTTGGAATATTTGCGAAGAGTTTGTCGCAGTTTTTGCACCTGTTAAAAAATTAACGCTTAAACTGCAGGAAGAACAGATGAATTTAGGTGATTTTTATGGAATCTGGCTAAGTTTTAGATTAGAGTTGACAAAAGATTACCAAACAAAAACATTATCCAAAGAATTATATTCGAATATTATTAAAAGAGAAGACAACTTTATTAATAATCCACTTTTGATTGCAGCAGTATATCTAGACAGCAGATTTAGATTAATGCTCCGAAGATATATGCAATGCTAAGAGGCAAATTTTAAAAACTATAAAAATTTTCAAAAATTTACAAATGGAGAGAGTAGATGAAAATTTTATAAGAACAGAAATTTCTACTTCTTCAGGAGAAGATGAGGATATTCTTGAACAAGTTTTAAAGAAGAAAGAAAAGTTTTCTCAAATAAATTCATCAAATATAAATGCTACCTCTTCAATTGATAGTTCAGTTAAAAATGAGATGAAAATATACGAAAATTATCCAAGGCTGGCAAAAGGAAAAAATATGTTAGGAGCAACATAAAATGGAAACACCATTATTATATCAGGTGGCCCAGATCATCTTCTCAGTTCCTGCAACGCAAGTAAGCGTAGAAAGGGCTTTTTCAGCTTTGAAATTTATTTTATCACCACAAAGATCAAATTTAAAAGAAGAAAATTTAAAAAATATTTTAATTATTAAATTAAATGAAAATTTTTTTGAAAAATAAATAAATGATATTGTACTTTTTTTTCTTCTAAATTTTGAACCCGAACCTGAACCCTGGACCGAACCTGAACCCAAAATTTTTATTTTGACTAACCCGAACCTGAACCTGAACCCAATTTTTTCAGGGTTTCAGTCCCTGGTCGCAAGAGATAGTTTAACTTTAATTTTTTGTCTGAACGAACATTGAATAAAAGAGACATGACACCAGAACGAAAAAGAAGCATATAACAGCCATTGTTATTCGGAAACAAAATACATATAATGTGTACGTGCGTGCCAATGGGATTAATTTATTTTAGTTGCTGACAAAATCGTTTCGAGAATCGTTCTGAAACTTTATCATAGAATGAATCGTCAAAACAAAATTACCGAACGAATGAATGAATGAATGAACGAAGAAATCGAAGTATGAACTCGGCTTAATATACTTTTTTTGGAAGAATATTATAAAGAAGAAACATTTTGGGTTATGCACTGATAAAATGATACAAAAAAGTATATTAGTGTGAACAAACTTAAATAAAACAAAATGCGAATGTATAATTGCATGGCCCGTTCGATTGCATAACCCACCAATGTTTTGATGAAATTTTTAGTTCTTCTCCATCTCTCTGATACTGTTCATTGTCTTTGATTGGAAGCGATCGTATGCGACGTATGTTACGTTTTCTTTTGTTTGACTAGCACATCGCTCTTCATACAATTCTAACTAAATAAACGTTATATATTTCCCTTTCCTTTAGAAGATTTTTCATATTTTGTTTTATGTATGTATCAAAGTAGTAGGGATTTTATATATTTAAATTTTAACACGATCACTGCCATTGTGTGATCGTTGTTTTGAAAAAAAAAAAATATATATATATATATATATATATATATATATATATATATATATATATATATATATATATATATATATATATATATATATGTATATATATTCAATGTAATTGGCTTTCATATTTCAATCTTATATATGAAATTTGAATTAAGATTATATGAATCTGTACGACTATTGAGGTTTTAATGTAGTGCCATGTATATTAACGGACGAAGGGATTGAAAATTGTTTTTTTACGATCACATTATACGATCTTTATATTGACGATAATATACATGATTAGTAAAATTACCTATTGATCGGTCAGATTTAAGTTGGCTAAAATGTTGATTAAACATATGCTTATTCATATTTAAGAAAAGTAGTGCTTTTAATGGAACGGTTTGTATTCCTCTTGATTTTATTTTGTCAATCAAGTTCACTATTTGGCATATGCTCTTGGATTTGCACTATGTTATGTACTATTAAACCATTTCCACGTAAAATAATAATTTATTGAAATTAGTTTGTTTTATTTACTCATATAAGTGTAAATGGATAGGATTTCTTGAGTAGCATGCTTAACATTGGATGGGGATTACTTTAACGGTGGTCTTGACCAGAAAGTTTATTTTACTTTAATAAGCTCTGCTGTGAATTATAACCTTAGTCGTTTCTGTGATTAACATTCCTTTTTTAAACTTTATATGTTGAGATGCAGGCAGGGCCTAGGCTCGTATAATTTTGTAATAATGAACTAGCAGATATCTATTTGGAACTCTGCTGAATATACTCCAGGATTATGGCAACATACCTAGGATCACCGTAACTGTTAGACTTGTACTTCTCTTATCATATCATACAATTGAGATTCTTCTGATAAAAACCAGTACTTTCTGTATTTATAACTGAACTCTTTCCAATTCTTTTTGATATCGATTTTCCATTGCAGATCAGTGTCTTGATTCATCACTAGGTATTTGGCGATTTTTTTGTAATTGTGTTGTTCCATCCTGAATTAGTAGAATATCAAATGTGTACAATAGATATAGTACGAGTAATTTAAATTATTTCGTTTTGGAACATCAGTTTTAATATGTTTGATTCCTTTACGAGATTGAACTTTCTGAAGTTTGAGACATATAAATTGAGAAGTTTCAATTATTACTCAAACTGTGGAGTATGTATTATTGATTTCATTTATTTTCAAAATAGTTTCTTAACTAGTTTTACCATAATAGTTAGTTATAATATTGAACTGATATTTTAATCCTAAAAACTGTGTTAATTAGGGTATACTTATTAGTTTATGACCCTTTTGGGTGACTGTTTTCACATTTTTCCTTTTATCAAAATACCCTCAAGGTGATCAGAAAAGCTTTTATAGACAAATAGACAAATAGACATTACATTTCGAGTATAATTATCTCTTCTTTGAACTTTTCTAGTCTGTGTGTATATTTGTCAGTGTATATGGAATTGTTTGAAATCATTTTTATCACTGAGAGTGACTAATATGGAGGAATGGTTAGAGTTCAATTCATAATCGTGTTCGGTTTTAACATAAGATGCAGGTTATTTTTTACTTATCACGAATCCTGATATTGACGAAAGAGTGAAAAATCATCCTTTTAATGCTGGTTTCAAAGCCAGCATTAAAATTGGAGTGCTTCGGCTCTATATAATAAATCGAAACTAGAAAAAATAATTTCAGATGTCCAATGTATGTAGATACTCTACATGGATCAGGACTATTTTAGTTTCAACGCAAGGTAATGAAATTAAAATGGAACTGACATTAAGGAGAGATTAAGATAGTATAGAGACAGAAAAAAACAAACAAAAATTTTTAGAGAATGAATAAAAGTTAGTCAATGTGAAAAATATAAAGGTGAAAATACCTTATGAAAACTAGTGAAGATACGGTTCAAAGCATCTCTATTCTAAATTATTTTAACGAAAAATTTGTTTCGATGTCAAATTAATCAAACCAAGATGTACGTGAAAAGACTGCTCGGCGTTACCTTTTTGGATAGCTGTACAAATTATTTTGGTGCTTATAAATTATGAAATATTTGAGTGTCGAGACAAATAATAATGTCATGTAAAACATAGCCATTCGTTGAAAACATCCAACCAAATTTCATTATAACTCAGAAGAAACCAACTTTTTCTTTTTTGGAAAAGTAACCAAAAACTTTTTTTTCTCGTTTCATCAACTGAAAATCCTTTTTAAACTAAATATTTAAGCCCTAAACTTTATGTATACATATACACATACATTTATTCACCAAAAAAAAACATCCAACTCTTAAGAAAATATCAAAAATCAAATTAAAATTCTGATCAGAAAACTTGTGTTGTTTCCATTTTGTTCCCGTATTCTCGCTATCCGAAGAAAAGAAGCAAAAAAAAACGAATTCCAATATTATACCACATCCTCGACAACGGATACGATGATGGCATAAAAACACAGAAGAAAAACCATAAGTAGTAGAATTTAAGAAAAGTTATTAAATAATATTTTCTATAGTCGGATGAATTCAGCCAGTGCAAAATTTGTGTCTTGTTCGTCGAAAAGGGGAGACAGTTTTAATGGGTTCGTGTTTAAAAAAAAATGGGATTATTATATACATGTACGAGGGGAGTAAAAAAAATTCGTACAGTTGACCAGAAAAAAATCTGCGTTGTTTTTATTTTCTCCCTCTACATAATCGTCATTGGATTTCAATGCATCCTCTTCTCAAAACAGTCTTTAAAATTTCCCTTTTAAGTTTATCAAGTTCAGCATAAATCGGATCACTTATTTTCGTGTTGATCCGGAGAATATAGTACCGGTCGTAATTCTTCGATGACAAGGATAGCAATAAAGTTGATCGTTATTTCAGCAGTGTGAGCTGGTGCATTGTCATGATGTATAATTTATCGCCCCCAATCCGCTTTCTTCCAGTTTTCCAACAAAGTTTTGAAAATTTTGGTAAGCAGTCTTCGGTTTACCATTTCGCAGTTACCGTTTGGCCCTTTTCCAGGGAAACCGAAATCATAACTTTTGTGGTTGATTTTTGGGGCTTAGCTTTTAAGGGTGGGTTTGCTCCCATTGAGCTCTAGACCATGGACTGCTGTTTCGTTTCCGGATTATATTTATAGAACCACGATTTGCTCCCATTAACAACTTTACTAAAGCTACTAAGCTGCCCATTTTTGTATTTGTTTTGGTAAAATTTAGTAAAATACACTCGAGCCGCTTTTGAGGCGTCATTCAAAATTCGTGATGCCCATCGAGCAGATTTTTTCGTGTATCCCAGGTTATTATCAGTCGATCATTTAGGGGCTCGTCCTATATAGAGGCAGCGCAATCGTCCCAACAATTTGGCATTTATTAGTAGCGGCTTTACTTTACGCCGACAACAAAAGAGAATCACATCGCCATTTTAACCTAAATTCTGAATTTTTATGAAACAATTGCAAAAGATTCAGTACTTTTGTTTTTATAAAAAAATATTTAAGAGTCGCCTACTAAGCGAATTTTTTTTACCTCCCTCGCATATTATAGAGGAATTTTTTTTAAGGAACCATCTCGTCATGTGCATGACAATGAACGTGTTTGTATCGTGTGGGGTAATTTGCGTGGCATTTTAAAAAGTTGATTAATCAAAGGTGTTTGTGTTTCTAAAGTTTTGTATATACACAAAAATTGAATTTACATAAATGTTTCGGTTGATTATGTAAGAGGGTTGAAACATATATCTTATTAACTTTAGACAAATATGAAGATAATAATTTGGTTGCATATTTAATAAATTTGTGCACACCGATAAGATAGGGCGGGTTTTCATCACGTTTCATATCTGTAATGTAGGCATAATATGCGTATAAAAACCATTTAACATTTTCTATGTAACATCATAATTTAAAGACGTGTAATCCATCACAAAAATGATATCACGCACACACATCACCCAAATATTCACCTTTTATTTAGATCAATTTCATTTATTTGGAAAATACAAATTTTCTAGATAATTTTATGTTCTTGTTATTAAATAATAAATGTAATATTCTAATGAATATTTTAATTTAATAAAAATAAATTTAAATTAATTTGCTTAAGATATCTTAACCTAAACACACATAGACACACGCAAATATAAAGATGAAATAAAAATTAAATGTATTAAAATTTGATGAAAATTTAAGGTAACAAAAATATAACGAATCCTTAAAGATGCTATATATTTATAAAGGTAAGAAAACACTGTATTATACTTGTATAGATATACATGAATATGTATGTATGAGTTTATACCATATATACACACATATATACACAAAATTAAATTGAAAGCTTTTCTCTCTTCGTAGATCTGTATTATTTTTGCTTTATATTAAAATAAATTATGAAAATATATAATTTTCTTCTTATTTCAAGTTTTTCTTCTTATGTTCTTATGCTTATTAAATTATAGTTTTAAGTGTGTAATAATATAATATGGGGCTGGTAAAAACGAAAAGATGGATATGGGATATATTCTTAACGCCTGTACGTATACACAATCTCGTATATGGTAAATATTCCAAAAACAGGTAGATTATATAATTTAAAGGCCATTGTTGGCTCCTACTGTGCTTACAACCTGTCTTTAATCTCAAGAACTCATCGTGGTCAAAAAATATATTCGTTGAATTACATACTACTCGTATTTGATCTTAGAGTATACTGATATTCAATCTAACCGGTGGATCATCTATATAAGTGTTCTAATCCATTTGCATTTTCAAATATTTCCTTTGCTATTTGGAAAGTTAAGCAATGAAACTTAGTAAAATAATTCAATTCCAACATTTTTTATTCCTATTGAGTTATCCTAGATAAAACCTGTTAGTATTTTAAGTTCCATGTCCATTGAGATGGTAGTTCAAAAATTCAGTCCATTCTGGGCCTTCGGATCCTTTATTATTTTCTATGTACATTAATGACATAGAATCCTCCTTTCACCAGTGTTCGTATTTTCGCTGGTGAATGTGATGCCCAACCTTACAGAAATATGTAGTATGTCAAATCAGCATTCTACATTTTTAGTAATATTTCTCTGGTTAACGAGGATTTAGATAGAATATACAGGGTGGAGTAAATGTTCCGCTACCATTTTAATTGCGCGCCATCTTGGTTATGTGACGTTTAGCTCAGTTTCGCTTTAACCATTGTGTTGTGTAGACGTCCCAATTTTATAATGAATAAATATACGCCACAAAAACGAGCAGAAATAATTGGAACATCCTCACAACTGAATACCATGTGTTCAGATGGGCTTAAGTAACATTTTGCACAGTAAGACCTTACAGTTTAAACTTAACTTTGAGTGTTTCCACGTGAGTCTTCTATCTAAATGAAGTTCAAGATATTTAACATTTTCGTGTTTTATAGGATAGTGATGTTATTTTGTCTGACAGGCGGACAGGTGAGTTTACGAAGTGTGAATGTAATGTGCGCCGATTTACGCTCGTTGGCCTTAATTCTCCATTTTATTAATCATTTTTCTATTTTGTGCAACTGTTCTTGTAGAATTCTTGTTGTTTTCGTTGGATTTTGATGGACAGCTAGGATTGCAGTATCATACGCGAAAGTAGAGACTTTCACGTAATTTGATGTTGGTAAGTCTGCTGTATTGATCAAGTGCAACACTGGCCCCAGTACACTGCCTTGAGGTACTCCTGCATGAATATCATATAAATCTGTGAATGCGGTATTATATTTCATCAAAAACTTTCGATTGAGCAAATAATATTCAATAATTTTACAAAAACTTGACGGTAATTGTGCTCTAATTTTATGTAGAAGTCCTTTATGCCATACCTTATCGAAAGCTTGGGCTATATCTAGGAACGCTGCAGAGCAATATTTTTTTTGTTCAAGGGAGTTCCTGATTTCAGATAAGTTTTGCAAAAGCATTTTTTCGAAAAACTTTGAGAGAGTTGGTAAAAAGCTAATTGGGCGACATGAGTTAACTTTTGTTTCATCTTTGCCAGGTTTTGAAATTATTATAATACCTGAAGTTTTCCATATTTCTTGATAATGACCTGTTTTCATAATAGCGTTGAGAATAGAGTTATTAGTTTGATACATTTATCCGGTAGATTTGACATCATTTTGCCACTTATCAGATAATGTCCGGGTGCCTTTTTTACATCGATGTTGTCCTTGATCGTTTGTTTGACATTGCGCTACTTGTATTTGATTGGCATGCTTGCAGACGTATCTGCAAAATTGATTAAATTTCCTTGATTTCCAACATGCTCGTTAGGTGTAAACACTTCGCTAAGGTGTTTTGCAAATATATTTGCTTTCTCTACATCACTTCTTGCCCAGCTTCCGTCAGAGAGTCGCATTGGAGGGAATGATAGTGTTGGTCGTTTCAGCTTATTTGTCGTTTTAGTCGCTTTATTTAACCTTGATTTAAGAGTAGATGACCTGTGGCGTTGCCATTGTCTGCGTTTCGTCATTAATAGTTGTTGAACATTCGGAGAAACTTTACGTTTTTTAAAATTAGCGAACTTGATCAGCATAACGTTAATCGGGGTATAGCGATCTTAGCGGCTTGTTGTAGAATACTATTTAGTTGTTGAACCGCTACGTCAATTTCATAGTTTGTCTTTAATGGAATATTATTTAACGAAAAGTTCCAGCTTATTGTAGACTTAAAAAGAGACCAATTAGTATGTTGATTCGTCAGGAATCTAGATGGCTCTAGTTGTAGAACTTGCGTGTTAATAGTTATTAATACTGGAGAGTGATCAGAAGACAAATCGTAGCACGTTTCGGCCTTTACTAATGTTCTAGGTAAACCCTTTGTTACACAAAAGTCAAGTAAATCGGGGATTTTTTGCCTGTCAGTTGGTCAGTAGGTTGGGTGGCCAGAAGATATGTGATCCATCTTTTCATTCTGTATACAGTCCCACAGTTATTTTCCTTTCGTAGAAATTAATCTCGAACTCCATTGCATATATGCTTTGCGTTGTAGTCACCTCCTGCTATGAACTTATCTCTTAGAGTTTTAAAGTAATTCGCAAATTGTTCGCTCTTAATTGAGTGTCTCGGTGGGCAGTAAACCGCAGATATGATCCATTTCCCTGACCACTCTTCTAGACAGATGCTGGTTGCATGGATATGTTCTTCCCTATATTTATGGAGTTCAAAGTGGTTTATTCTGTTTTTAATAAGAATAGCAGTTCCACCATGTGATTTTCCGCTAGGATGCTTACAGTATCGTTGATACTGTATCCTAAGATCTTCAGGTAACTCGTATTTGTAAAGTGAGTTTCGAAAATCAGCATAATATCGATATCGTTTTCAATAAAAAAGTTTTTTACTTCAAGTTTTTGTTGCGCTAGCCCATTGGCGTTCCATACAACTATCTTAATTGCATTCATTTTAATGAGAAGTTGCATAAGTGTATTCATGTTTTGAAGCATGAGACTCATATTAGTCTCCAGAAATAGTGACAATACTTATTGAAAATTATCGTTCCAGTACGGTACGACAGCAGACAGACCTCGTTCTGGAAGACAACGGAAGTCTCGTAACGCTGAAAATGAAGGGCATAGTGTTGCAGGGTCTCCAGAAATATCAATTCGAAGACGTGGTTCTCAGTTTCACATTTCTGCACGCAGTTTAAGGCGAATTTTGAAAACTGATTTGAAAATATTCCCGTACAAAATTCAATTAGTCCAAAAATTGCTATCGAGTGATCCTGATCAATAAGTTGAGTACAGTTATGCAATCCTAAGGCTGTCTGGTGAAATTAAAGATTTTTCGTCTAAATTGATAATGAGCGATAATGGGCTCCATTTTCATCTCAGTAGCCACGTCAATTAACAGCACATCAAACATCATTAAATCCACTTAAAACAACTGTATGGTGTGGTATTCATGCTGGAAACATCATTGGTCCTTATTTTTTTGAAAATGACCAAGGTGGTGAAGTTACTGTTACTGCCGAAAAAATAATATAAAGACCAAAACATTTTTTTATGAAAACCAAATCTACTTATCTTTTCTTTGAACAAAGTTATAGGCAATCAAAATGGTAGCAGGGACTTTTGTCTCACCCTGTACAAAAAGTGTTACACTTATATTGTGTAGGCCAATATTTGATGGCCAATGCCAGACATTTCTCGAGATGTCTAAGTAAATCTTAGTATTCCACCATATTGGTGGATGTCAACTGAACACTGAAGTGTTCATAATATCAGCGTTGACCCTCAAGTTATTGTGGTTAGAAGGTTCGTAGTTGAACTTGTGTCAAGCACAGATGGTACACCGTTCGTTCATCATCTTAAAGCTATTATGTATTATTGTAGTGGTTTAACCGTAAGTGTATGTACCCACTTTGTAAATCTAAAATAGTGCTGTTTAATGTGTGCTGGTCTAGCACAGGATACAATTACTTTGAACAAATTAGAGGGTTTACAGCAGGCCATTTGTACCAAATTATTCTGTACATAGAATAATGGAATAATACGTCTGGTCTATTTTTAATTGGTTTTCAGATTAAGATGTAATAATTAAGAGTTAGGGGCATTAGTAGTATGGCATGAGAGGTGAAATTCGTCGAAATCGGTAAGACCAACATAAGCGAAAGCATTAACCAAAGAAATTTTAATTGATCAGAATTAAAGTAAATAGTTCGAAGGTGATCCGATACCACTCTAGTTCAAATTGGATGGAGCTCTCTAGAAATGTCTGTCATTAGCCGTCAAATATTGCCCAACACCATATAAGTGTAACACATTTTGTATTTTCAATATCTCACCCCTTGAGGGTTGTGCTTATATGATGAATAATTCGAACTGTCCAGTTGACATCCACCAATATGGTGGAATCGAGAAATGTTTGTCAACATCTCGAGAAATGTCTGTCATTGGCCGTGAAATATTAGCAGAAAAACATGCTCTGAAATAATTGTGGCAGTGGTTGAACTATCAGCTCCAAAATATATGAAGAAGGTTCGACTACTTATATGTTTAGGTATTCCTAATCATTAGCAATTATTTTTATTGGTTGGGATGCTAGTGCTTGCAGGGTAGGGCCACTCTTTATATCAACTTGATATAATGAGCGAAATGAGTCACCATTGGCATACGTATGTATGTCTCGAAAGCTTAAGCTCGGGTTGATTTTCAAAACTTGAGACTTCGAATCCAAAAGCTAAAGAATTTGCTAGCAGTAAACAACAACACAAAAAGTATTTAGAAATTATTCGAATTAAATTATATGGATCTACTGGTTATGATTGAAAAAGCTCTACAATTTCAAGCCAGATAACTGCTGATGAAGTGTAAGCTATATCATTAACATTATCAAAACATTCGTCTCATATGGTATCACTGGTTTTGGTAACTTTTCGAAAGTATATAGAAACCAACATTATGAAGTTGTTCTTTTTCGTGGAAAGCGCATAATTGGTCAGTTTCGAGATAAACCATCAGGCAAAGTATTTCATGTTACGTCAAGTTGGAGTAGCTAACCATGCCAGCTTTAGATTCAAAAGGGAAACGATTTAAATTGTATTTCTAACTATGTATAGAGCTAAACGAGAAGCTTACTGAACTAGTCTGGTGAGAACCACTCTTATCTAGATGGATAAACCACCTCAAATGAGAGATGTCGAAGACATGGCTACAGGACCAAAACCCAACTAGAGTTGGTACAGGAAAAGCTGCATTCTCGATTTACCTGCTGATGGTGAGTTCGATACCAAACTTAGCATATGCATTCGGAACTGAGACAAATGTATTATCAAAGCTCCTGCAATATGCTTCCGGAGCGGCAACTTTATGATCCTTAATAAACCTATCCACAATCTTTCTAAAGATTTAAAAGAATTTGATGACAGACAAACCGGCCGAAACTATTTGGGGTCGATATAGCTGTGGCAACAAATCATAGTGGCTTATGTGTAATTAAGCCAAAAATATGTTTAACACATAATCTAATTCTCATCGCTCTAACGGATATTTCTCTCTTTTCCGTTTTTCGCTCCTACTAGTTTTGTCAAAAATAAACGTAACGATCAAACGGCTTAACTGCTTTAGATGTATTATTGCATTCGTTATAATGTCTTATTTTCACAAAAAATTTAATCCTACATACCAATCTCATATTTCGTTTTATACCTTAGTTTAAGTATTCTCAAGTCGCTTTTATAAATTTTTTTTTGTCATTTATTGTAAATTCGAAAACGGCTTAAAGGTTTATAAGCCATTTTATCAAAATACATTTTTTTAACTAGAATTGTGTAACGATAATTTAGACGTTATTTCAAATTAATTTGGATGCAATACTGAGACCTATTTGATATTAAGCCGTTAATTCAAACTATTGTGAATTTTGATGTTCATTTTGTGTAATACGTAATGGTGTTTTAAGTTTGATAAGTCTGTTTTACGAAGTGAAAATATTGAAATACTGTATTTAAATGTAAATAATACATTTTTACGTGTGTGCATATTATTATCTATAGCTCAAAAATTGTTTTATAAATAAACTTAAGACGAAACGTGTCCGTAATAAAAATTGTTATCTCGTCAGTGAATACATTAATTACAATCATAGTGTCCACTGTTAATAAGAAAATTAACTATTTCATGTAAAATGAGTGAAAGTAGAGCCAGTAAAATGGTTGCGCTTGCATTGCAGGCTAAGGCAAGTGGAAATAAAAGAGGTGACATAAATAATACTGCTCTTAAACGTACGATAGGCGAATTATTTCAAACATCACAAGCAGAAGTTATTATGGCTATACGAAATGAAGCAGATTCAAGTGTTGTGGATGGTAATTCGTGCGTTACCCATTTTCATAATGAAACATTCCTACAAGAAACCCGTTTCACAGGTAAGAATTTCTGTATTTTAGTATTAATATTGCCAAATTTATGTAAATTTTTTTAATGTCTTTTCCAGATATGCCGCTGTTAAATACAGACGATTAAATGGATGATTCATGTGACGACAGTCTTGCAGATCCCAATTTCGAGCTTAGTGATTCAACTTCAACTTCCGAAACAGATTCAGATAACGACACTGCGACTATGATTAAACGTGATTCTACAGCACTCTTCGAAAATAATCAGTTGTGTAACAGTAATAATATGGATGATCGTGATTTGATGCTGTCATCTGAAAATAATCAATCGAATGATCAATTATTATCACCTGTAAGAACTGAACAGGTGCTCAGAAGAAAAGAAGCTCAGTTGCTCCATCCATGTATAAGAAATTGACGAAATAAAGTATCACCTGAAATACAAGAGGCGATTTTTACCCAATACTGGAGCCTGGGTAATTTTAATCTTCGAGTGGCTTTTGTTGCAGGATTAATAGTAATTCAAGATAAGAAAACTACATCTAATATCAAAAGTTCCACTGCACCACGACACCGACAATTCTCCTACTGTTATTTCTTAAACGTTAAAGGATTACGTACACAGATTTGTCAAAAATGCTTCAAAGCGTCTTTAGGTGAAACAGATCGGTTCCTTAAAACAGTAATTGCAAAGAAAATTGAGTCTCCTGGAACCACCACTGCTCAGGATTTAAGGGGAACGGGTCCCTCTAAAAATAAAATATCTTTAGAAAAATTTGAAGAAGTGGTAGGCAACATTAAGAGCTTCCCGGCCTATGAAAGTCATTATAGTCGGAGACACACCTCAAAAATGTAGCTAATCTCGGATTTAAGCTTGTCAAAAATGTACAGGTTGTACTTGAATGCCAATGCAAAGCCTGCTTCATTATCGAAGTATTCAGAGATCTTCAGAACACTTGTGTTGAAATTTAAGAAACCCCAGATTGATACTTGTACAAAATGCTATGTATTTAGTATAAAAATTAAGGCATCCAGCCAGGTACAGAGTTGGAGATACTACTAAAAGAGCAGAAACATCACCATGAAATGGCAGAACGAGCATACAACAGTAAAAAAATGATATTGCTTCGATCTCAGCAACTTCAAAGGTCTTTGCATTTGATCTTCAGCAATGCTTACCTACACCTTATTTACGGTCATCAATATGCTATTATAAACGACAGCTTTATACATTTAATTTAACAATCCATGATTGCGGTTCAGGTGAACTTGAATTCTTAAGGTGTATATAACTATTTTAATAGATATTAATTAATATTTTATCTTCAGGTACTCCTTATTGTTACATGTGGCATGAGGCTATTGCAAATCGAGGTGGTAATGAAATTGCTTCCTGTCTCTACGAACATCTAAAGGCATTACCTGCAACTGTTAGGAACCTAACTTTTTACAGTGACTCATGTACGGGGCAAAACAAGAACTCATATGTAGCGCTGATGTTTGCTATATTTTGTGCTTCGGTAACAAACGAAATAAATACGATTGACCATAAATTTTTGGAGCCGGGCCATAAGCACATGGAGTGCGATAGTGATCACTCTTTAATTGAGCGAAAAAAAAACGAACAAGCGTACCGATTCATCACCCGCGGGACTGGTACCAGTTTGTTAGAAGTGCTGGCGAGAGAAAAACTTTTCAGGTACATGAAATGCAACAGAGTTCATTCAAAAACTACGGTCTCACATCAAAAACGAAATGTACTTTTCGGAAAGTTAACGAGGATGGCGAACGAGTAATCTGGCAGGATATAAAATGGTTGCGTTATACGAAAACGTTTGGTAAAATTTATTTTAAAAATTGTCACGAAGTTGACGAATCATTAAAGTTATGAATATTCGCAAAAGAGGTTTTAACCAACTGACATATACAGATATTCCACATAAAAATAAACGAGGCGAAGAAAAAAGACTTATTGAGTATGCTACATTTTATTGATACAAATTTGCATGCTTTTTATATGGAACTATGTTGTGAAGACATGCCCGACTTCCATCCTGATTTAACAGAGGATGACAATGAAGAGTCTACCTAAGATGTATACTGTATGAATGTACCTTTTTATAATTTTGATAACTTTTTATTATATTTTATCTGAACTATTTTCTAAGATCGTATCATTTGATTTTTAATTAACTAGGACATTACAGCTGAATATTGAACTCTGGAATTCTTATATGTTTTTGTCTTAACCATTACGAAAAATTGGTTTGTAATTTGTCAAATTGACTTAAATAAGCTTAAATTTATTAAACATAAATTTAAAATCCTGAATAATGGCTTAAGTTACTTAAGCCAATCTTAAATTTTATTCAACATTTATACTAGTTTCTTAGGCCTATATTTTCTAAGAATGAACATTTTTTACGATCATAATTCATCCAATCCATCTATATTACTATTATGCAAGTTATTCATTTAAAAACAAATTCAACTTTATTCCCAATTTTCTTATTTTGAATTTAAAATGTTTAAACTGTTGTATTGAAAGCTCGCTGTTTTGCACATAAGCCACTATGATTTGTTGCCACAGATAGTTCGACCTTCCAAATTTTGGAATAAGAACTTCTTTGCTTCTTCTCGAATATAGTGGAATAAAACTTAACCATACATACCTTGAACATACGTTAAAATGGTCCTTAATGAGAGGATATCCGTACTGTCATATACCATCAGGACTGGTAGATTTGAATGGTTCAAAAGTGATTCAACTCCAACGTAGGATTGAATATTTAATTTATTATTGTATTAGTATTGTCGGTTGCGATGGTGTTTTAGTCCGGAAAATGGATAGTCTATAGTAAGAAGTAGGTCGCCTACTTTCTTTTTGTAATTGGGTAGCTTGAAAGCTTATAATTGGGTAGACGAAGTGGCTCAAATTTACAGGTATTATTTCTGATCGGCATCTTGTTAAGTATTACTACAGCAGGTAGGCTATTAATTTCCTCACGAAGGATTAACCAAGAGAATCCAGGGGCGGTCCGCTAGTGTTTCAACGCCTGGTGCACTTTTACGTTTTATATCGCCCCATACATATTTTTTGGTTGGTTGATTTTCTTTTATTTACTTTATTATAACCATTTAGTTCTTAAGATTTTTCTATTCCACATCACTCAAAGTGTCATTACATTGTTATTCTTTATACACAAGCATTTTTTATATTTGTGATTTAATTAATTTAAAGTATAGTAAAGGAAAACAAATTTAAATTAAGCTTTACTATACAAAAGCTTTACTATGCATTAATATAAAACTATGCACTTTTAATTTAGAATTTAAAAATATATATTAAGAAATTTTTAATCAACTAAAACCCCCTATTTTAGATGTGCGATAAATTTTTAGAAAACTTTAACAATTAGAAATCTCGGGTTATGAGATTTATTTTGAGGTGTCAAAAACTCAGGTTAAAAATCTTGGTAGGTAAACGACATAAAGAGGTTAGAAAATGATGCGCTTTTTTTAATTTGGTATCCCCAGTAGGCCTATTCCTCTGTTAAAAACAAACCAATCTCAGTATTGTGTAGTGTAATGATCAAATAAAGTAAATTTTAAAGAACAATCCCAATCAATAAAATAGGAAGATTAATTCAAACAATTTTATTCCTATTGTAAAAAATGTATATTTCTCGCTTTTATTTTGGCAAATTATTATTTTGGCATAGTCAATTTTTTCAGTTATATCTTTTTCGATCGACATAATAGCTAGGCCATTAAGCCTATCTTGAGACATCGTGTTTCTCAAATAATTTTTAATTATTTTTAATTTGGAAAAACTTCTTTCACCAGATGCTACAGAAATTGGTACGGTTAACAATATTTTAATGGATATGACTGTATTTGGAAATGCAAATTCTAAATTATTGGTAAAAATATAATTAAGTACATCAATAGGAACAGTATGCGGTTCTATTAAAGTTGATAACATTTTAAGTTCATTTAATAAGTCTTCTTCGTCGATATCCGAAGACATACCGTTCGTCAAAACTTTTTCTAAATCGAAACATTTTATTTTCAAATCTTGCTGCGATAAAATGGATAATTTTTGAATGTCATATAGAAATTCAAAATTTGTTTTGTGTTCAGATAATTGCTGGAATCTTTCTTGAATAGAAGTAATTGTCTGATCCAAAACTTTAAAATAAAATTCAACTTTAAATTTTTGCTTAGGTTCCAAAATAACTTCATCCGAACATTCATACAAAAACATCGATTTCTTTCGACGAAAACGTAATTCGTTAGTACCTGGACACAACAGGGAACATCAAGTTCCTCTGCAATGGTTTTCGCTACTTGTAAGAACTGTTCAAATTCATCATCTGATCTTAGCTTTTCAATGAATTTTAATGTAGAATCAAGTTGTTTTGTTGCAATCAAAATATTCAACTTAGGGTTCTGTAGATATTTACTGACTATATTTATTGTATCTAAAAGTTTATACCAAATAACCAATGTACATATAAACTTAAATTTCAAAATTTTATTTCCCAAAGATTCGGCGATATTTATGGTAGATGCATCACCAGTTGACAAAATTTCGACGAGAGCTTCATGAATATCACCCAACTGTTCTTTTAATGGTTTTAATTCGTCCACTCTGCTTTCCCATCTTGTAGTACTAATTGGTTTTAAAGTTAAAGAACTTATATGTTTTTTTAATACTGACCATCTCTTAACGGAGCTCGAAAAGACAACATAAAGACTTTGAACAGTATCAAATAGTGCAACGGCATCTCGTGAACATTGGGCAGCGTCATTTATTACTAAATTTAGCGTGTGAGACATACATGGTACATAAAAGGCTCGAGGTTCTTTGGTTCTTATGAGATTTTGCATATCAATGTGTTTACCTCTCATATTTGAACCATTGTCGTAACCCTGACCCCGGCAATTTTCAATAAGTAAACCCATTTTATTTAATTCATTGAGCACAATTTCTGTCAGACCAGATCCCTTGGTGTCATTAGCTTCTAAAAATGTAATGAAATGTTCTCTTATTTCAAAACTTTTATTGTTTTGATGAATAAATCGTATGATTAACGTTAATTGTTCCTCATGACTTTTATCTGGAGTACAATCAACTATGATAGAAAAATATTTCGCCTTTAGAATCATTGACACAATTTTATCTTTAGTTGACTGGGAAATTATTTGAATGAGCTCATTTTGAATATTTTTACTCAAATACTTGCTTTGAGTTTCTTTATAATTTATTCTTCGTAGGTGTTCAGAAAGCAGTGGATCAAATTAACTCACAAACTCCACTAGTTTTAAAAAATTTCCATTATTTGAGTCATATAACACATCAGATTTTCCCCTAAATGCAAAAGATTGTGTTCCTAAAAATTGAACAAATATTATTAACCGTCTTAGCACTTCTCTCCAATGTCGAACTTCAGCATCCATAACTCGCTGAAGGTCAGAATCTATTGTTAAATTAGATTTTAATCTTTTTTCTAATTCTTTCCAAGATTTAAAATTCTGCAAGTGCTTAAAACTATTTTCATGAGATTGGATTAATCTGGCCAAATGGTTCCAGTCTGAAAATCCTAGATCGATAAGTGTTGTCTTTGGATCATTCGACGAAAATAATTTACAACAAAAACAAAACACTGCATCAGTTGATGTAGAGTAAATAAGCCAGTTTCGTTTAATAATCTCTCCATTTGCCATCACTCTATCATAAACCTTTGGATTGAATTTTCTTTTATTTTTAAGAGGAAATTTGATGTTATCAACTTGCACAGGGCCATTTTCTACTAAAAGTTGAATAATTTTTCCACTCAATTTAGGCCAATTTACCGGATCACTAAGATCAGATAAAGTTGAATTATTTAAAATGTCCAATTGGCATTATCATTAACAACAATAGGTAATTGTTCTAAACGATCGATACTATTGACAACAGATTTAGATAAGGAAGTTGGATCTAGATTTACATTATTGTTAACCGAACATTTTTGTACTAAATCACAATTAGTGTTTATTAATTCTGTACTACAAGTGGTTGTTGTCGTTGCACATGCACTGTCGTTAACTAAAAATTTAACTAAAGAACTTGCCTGTGCTTTATCCATAAGTTCTTGCTGTTTTTTTCGCTTACGAAATTCACATCCTGACAATTTTTTGGTACTCATTTTGATACACTTTTATTTAATTTTAGGTAATTGTATTACATAAATAATGTTATCACACACAAAGTAGCTAAGCAAAACTTGACCACCTGACAATATGAATCACAATGAGCAAAAAATACGCATAATATGACTATACGTTCTATATAAACGCATATGTTTTCTAATTTCACGCATTATAGCTATGCAATTGGTTTTTTGTTTTCGTGGTTGATGGAAATAAATTGAACCAAATCTCACCCACACTAAGAAATAAGCTGCATGAGATATTGAGTTTATTTCGATTGTTTGAATGTAGTAGTAGATATTTTGGTTGCAATATTTTTTGTAAACCAAATAAATAAATTTCATATATGAAATGATCTAATTGGGAGAATATAGCAAGAGAGTCTTGTTTGTTATTTTTGTAATGTATATGGATGTATATGGTATTTTTATAATGGATTTGAAATTTTATTTATATATTTATCTCTTTCGAAATAATATAAATATCCTGAGTAGGATAGATTTACAATAGGAAAATGTAATATTTTGCTATATGCTATGCCATTCATTAACTTAGTATGTATGTTATAAATGAAATTCGTATTGTATTTAATTAATTTTAATTAATATAAAATATTTCGAAATATTGAAATATTACAAAATGTTAAGAATTATTTTATAAAATTGCGCCTTTTGGTTTATTAATAATTTTACGCCTGGTTGCAGTGCACCTATGGCCGGACCGCCCCTGAGAGAATCTCTGTGGTGTTCTTAAATGTCTCATTTGGCGTATTTTTTTAATAAACCTCCGTAACACAAACTATTGAGGAGGACATTGAGGCTGTGCAACAGTATTTTGTAAGCCTTGATATTTCTTCATATAAAATGGCTACTGCTGAGTACCCCATAGCCATGGGGCACACTACTTTCAACCGATAGTGATTATATCAAGTTAAGTCGGCTTTTATACGAGAATATTCCGTAATCGTGGTGAAAAATTTAGGAAGCTTGCATGCCCTCTCACCACAATGCTGTAATATGAGTTAATATTGAAAATATTGAAATCTTACATTATTATGTTAAGTGTATTCATTATACTCCATAGTATGGCCTCTAAGGTTACAAATTGAACATTATTGTTTTCAATAAATTTCAATTAACTTTACGTGTATATATATATACCTCGACAAAATCAAAGCCTATATTAAGAAAATTGACTGGAAAATTCCAATTTTTTCACCATAGAAACTTTCAATTTACATCAAACATTTTGATTTCAATTGAAATTTAATTAATTGATAAGAAAAATATATTTATTTAGAATTCATATATAAAACGAATATCCCGTCTAAATATAACGTATAAGTGAGCAAAATATTCGGGAAATTAATTCCCCTCACAACTTTTTTTTTGTGTACAACAAACGAACAGGAAATTTAATTTATTGAAATATTTTTAATTAAATATTAAATAAATTTCGTTATAAGATACGAAAATCACACAAAGTTGTGATGGAAGTACATTCTTATATATGTATATGGAAGGTAACGGTTATTATGGGAAATTAAACGTATAGCGATATCGTTATATCTTATCAGTTAATTAATGTGCTGGAACATGTCGAATGATATGACTATAATGAACTCGAATTCGTATCCGTTCGAAAACGTATAATTGGAAAACTTACCAGACTGAATTTTTTTGCATGCCATCTCTGAGTAATGAATAAGAAACGTGTTAAAATTTTCTCGCAAACTTTATACATGTCGTCGAATCCAACTCTGAAGTGTAAAAAAATGTAGAACAGAGTTGCGCAGACATTAATTATTTGGGAAACCTTTTTTGCAAATAATGTAATTGCCGGGCTCCATGAATACATCGGAAACGTGATTTTAAAATACCAATGCTACGTTCAATGATATTTCTTGTTACTCCATCTAAGATAAAACTGAATACGCTCATGTCTGCGTGGCTAAGAGCATGCTTAGTTTCTAGTATGATCACTACGAATTAGGTGACTTTCGGGTTTTACAACATACTCTTCTAACTATAATGCTGAGATCCGTCATAAGTAACCGAACTTCACATGAGAAGAAAATGGTATCAAACAAACAAAACAAACAAAGTGAGAGTGATGCTGGAGGTTAAGAAATAAACCAACTATACGCTTTTAGTGGAAGTAAGAGGAAACAAAAGACAGATCGGAGCCCAGTAGTAGTGTAAAAACAGGATCCATCTATACAAACAGAGATCAGTACAGAGGTGGAAGTTAATGGGGTATTCACACAAACATTACAGATTGAAAGTCACCTACATACACTCAACATATCCATATCAGGATGTATTCGGCAATGACGTCGAACGAAATCAAGGAAATTGTTGCAAGAAATGAACACAAAATTTATATTGGGGGACTGTAACGAGCGGCACCACGATGTCCATCCAACCACGATTTAGAGTAGGTTCTAGGACCTTAGTGTTTGCTGGGTGACCAATGTTAAAGCAGGAGAAATGGAGGTCATATAAAAGCCGATTAAAAAGGGTTATCATAAAAAGGGACTCTGTAGTGAAATTGACAATCAACTCTATAGCCATTAAGTTCAGATGGCTGGAAGAAAGTGTAGACCGATTTCAAATATAATATTAAATAAAACGTTAAAGAAGATAACATGGAACTGTCACACGAGAGAAACTTTTAAGAAACGCAGTAAATGGAATAACTGCCACTATTTCGTTTGCTGATACACGGTTTAGTGTACAAATCAACCCAATTTCACCAACATCTATATATTATAAATCGAATCAAAATATAATAACAGAAATATACTTTTTAAATGTCAAAATTCAACAATATGATTAATTTTAGGATAGGTATGACCATTAGTACAAAATTTCCCTTCTCTCTATTTGGCAGTGTCATATTGCCAAATAACAATTCATGTTCGAATCGAATAGCAATACGAATTTTCTTCCCAAAAAGGCCTGCAGGATTTCGAATTACAATAGGATTTGTAATCCGACTTATAGCCGTATGTCCTCGATTTGGATTCAATATAAGGAAAGACGATAAAAGCCGTACCTGGAAAAGAGTTGGGAACGCTATGGTGGAAAAAAGATAGTCTAGAGATGAAAACAAGCAAAGAAGCTTTAAGCTTCTAAACAGATTTAAATCTTTCCTCAAAGATTATTTAATTGATTGAAATTTAAATTTTTGTAAAAATCTGATTACAAATAAGGAAAAAAATGGCGCAGTGTTTAAAGCTGCAACAATTCAAGCAGGAGGTACTGAATACTCGAATCCATGGATTTTATATATAAATATATATATATATATATATATATATATATATATATATATATATATATATATATATATATATATATATATATATATATAAAAATATATATATATATACAATATATATATATATATATATATATATATATATATATATATATATATATATATATATATACATATATATATATATATATATATATATATATATATATATATATATATATATATATATATATATATTATATACATATATAATAGGAGCAGCTTCCAAAAGAGATTTTTTAACAGTGGATTAGAGTCGGTGGTGAGAATGAATTAATCGAATACCACCTGTTGGAGTACAGAATTTTAGGGCCCATCTATCATGTCAGTCCTATATAGGCTGGAATGACGCTATTGAGAAAGCCCTCAGCCCCAAAACAAATTGCAAAGATAGAATCAGATGGAAATATAATATATAACAGCCTAGTTTATCGAAATTGTTGTGCTTAAAGTTTTTAGTTTTTGTGACCTACAGCTACTCTATGTCAAAACCTGGAATGAAGCATAGGCTGTGTTTCGAAAAACGTTGCCAGAAGCCAAAGATAATGATGAAGCCGTGAATAAATACCCAAAATAAATTAAACAAAAACTAAGATCAAGCTCATAGACAGCTTAACACTTATATAGCTGACAACCAAAATCTATAAATCTACGTTCTAAGTTCTACATTTTTTTACACTTCAGAGTTGGATTCGACGACATACGATTCCATTCACATCTAAGACATTAAAAGCAAATATTTTTATTTTTTTTTATTTGCCCGAATGAGACGACTTTGAAGTTTTGTTTTTATATTCTAATTCCGAATGGTATAATAGAAAAATTGAAAACTTTTCTCAAGATAAGTTTATACTTATGTACAAAATCCATGTCCTTTTATACAATAACCCGTTGACGTGGTACACATATACTCCATCGCAATGATTATCTGTACAAATATATATTGTTGGGCATGCTAGTGTTAAGCCCGATTTTTTTTTTGCAATCCGAAGTCAATAACCTTTGAATAGACAGAAAAATATAAGAAAACACTTGAACAATTTTTTTAATATGTTGAATCACGTTTTATGACGTAACTTTATGTTGAGATAAACGGAAAAGCATCGTAAATTATATGCATATGGTTTGGAAAATTATTTGTGGAAGGAAATTATCTTATTCGCTTATTGTTTGGCATTTTTTATCATATTTTTATTGGATTTTGTCGCCACATGTGTTGAATTAAAAATACTAAACAATATGTTATATCTACTTGGGAAAAGTTGAGCATGATGTCCTCAATCGGCAAGTATGAATATATAGTCTCGTATGCAAATGATATAAGGAAATGCCATAATTCCAACGACGTTATATTTGTTAGTGGTAGCCTTTACGTCTTTGATTTATCTGGCATTGTTTAACCAAGTTCGTCGCTCAAATATCAATTCTACAGAAACATAAATTTGGTACTGTACCTCTGCCATTCAATTATTATTAGTTTTTGGTCACTTCTTTCGCATTTTGTAATATACGAGCTCAGCTGATTCTTGGTGAATTTCGGTCGAGACCCAGTTATTTAGCAGTAAAAATGTCAATCTTAAAGGACATTAAGGACCTCAATTGCAATATTTTGGTTATTGGAACAAAACATTCAAACAAATGAATAAATCGCAGCGCTCATTTTTGGCCAAACTTGAGGCTGCGTTTTACGCCCCAGTAAAAGTTAGCGAAATGGAGTTCAAAGGCAACATTGTTATTGCTTGGAATTTGTCTGAAAAAACATTTTCCAGACACTTACATGTAAACAAAATGTTTGTGTATCGGGCCGAAACACGAAAAAATGAGCATCACGATAAGCATTCAAAAACAGCAACATTACCAGAAATGGTTCGAAAGGTGAAACCCAGAATTTATCCGCTCGTAGCATGGAGCGCATATTAAAAATAAGCTACGGTTAAAGCCCTAAAAATATATAAAGTTCTAGATTTAACACTTGCACGAGCAAAGTTGGAGGCAAACTTAATTATTTGGTATTCCTGATGAAATACTAGTTATGGTGAAAATCAATAGACAATTTAGACCAACAAATCGATTTGCCCAAGCAAGTGTCTGCATAGTAATGGTTTGGGTCACGGTAACTAGTTCCCATAGGACGAATCCACTCATTTTCATTAAAGAGGGCGTAGAGGTAAATCACTAAATCCACCGTAAAAATATTTTAAACGAGGTTTTGTTTAAATAAGTGTTTCTACGAGACTCTGCATCATCCCATAATACCTGTTAGTCCCAACGTTTTTTACAAGAAAACAGTTCCCAGCGTCATTTTTTCATAATTGTTGGCCACCATATTTCACAGACTTAAATCCAATGGATTTTAACATATGATCAATTCTGAAGGTCGAAGTTAATACACTCGACGTTTTAAATTGCCCTACACCGAGAATGAGGCAAATTAGTATCACAAATCATTCATGTAGTGTGTGAAGCCTTCTTGGACATACTCGATGTTATAATCACTTATCAGCGCTAAAGGTTGCTACATCGAGCTATAATATATTTTTGCGATATACTGAAGTGTTAAAACCAAAAAATTAAAATTGACAATTTTTTACAGCATTTTGAAATGGTAGCACTTCGAGTGGTGACCCCGTATACAATCCAACAACATTAGCAATATTTTTTAGTACTTTTAAAAAGTTTATTGGTTACATTAATCATAAATGGTGTTTTAAACTGCTCAAATTCAATCAATCTGTAAGACTTAAGTAATTAAATCTATAAATTTACAATATTGACCTTATCTTACCTCACACAATATTTGATCACAGTGAGAAATGTCAGACTAGGAATCAAGATCCCTCCTTTCTTTGTTTGTTATGGTTAGGAGTAAAATTATTTGATCAAAAGTGGTCAAAGAGCTCCATCGATAAGAAAACGTTACAATTTTTCTGAAAAAAGAATTATTAGTCACGATGATTATATAAGTGAACAAATGACTATGTAAGTGGCCATATACACACTAGCAAATAAGCCGATACCTTGCAGTATTATAATTCAACAATCACATCATATCACTGTCGAAAGAGATGACATAATGTGAAAGTTATTATTAGAGCATAGTTTATCCGAATGGTTTAGCTGTTACAGTAACTGGCAAACCGCCCAGGTGGCGCAATGGTTAAAACTGTGGCAGTTGGAGCCGAAGATACCGGGTTCGAATCCCGATTTGGGGGAAGATGCAAATGGGTTTTTCACCTTCGATCGTTTGTTCGGTGCAATCGGTGGTGTAAAATGAACATATATGTATATCTGGATGTTTAGAATCCATGGGCCGACCCATCTTCCATGTCAGTACTATAGGCTGACATGGAGCTTTGCAATGCGCAGATGGTTCTACGAAAACTCGGACCTATAGCCGTACAAAGAGTGGTATCACAACGGACCATCGCTGGTCTAAGTGTGCGAAAGCAGCCACAACAACCTTACCTAACCTACAGTAAGCGGCAAACGTTTTCGTGATATGACAAAGAAGTTTCTATTCCAAAATGCCAATGGTTAGGCCGTACTTAAATATACAGATGGAGCCATTTCAATATACAGATGGTATAAAATGCTAATGTGAACCTTGTTATATATAACCACCTGCTTAAGTTAGATTTTCACGATTGTCATGTAACAGCAAAAAATAATCAAATTTTAATCTAAGAAGATGAACACAAAAATCAAAACAAAGATCTCTGTTTTGGTTTATGTGCTCTACTTCTTAGATTAAATCTGTAACAATACTTTATCACAAAATATCGAAATAATCTGTATTGCTGTGTTAATATGTCAGATAGGGTTTTGTTTCGTCACTTAGGCACGATTTCCTCAATGTGACATCCCCTCCTAGACGTACATTCTCAGTCCCGAAATCTGTTTGTTTTCGAATGAAGCCCAACATCTCCAATATTCTCAAGGTCATGAGTTAATCCTCAAATAGGAACCAGGATCTTTCCTGATTTATTGTTCCAATATGATTTTGGAAGTTATTCCATCAATTATGATGCAGACCATCAACGTGATAGTCGTTATCTCTCTTAAGATATAATAACGTCATCCCAAGAGTGGCCTTAGGTCCCACAAAAATGGCAGCCAAACGGGATATAAGCTTTTACCTAATAAGTTTCCTTTGATATCCATGTGGCTGAGTATCCAGTGAAGTGTAACTTCATTCAGAATATGTCTAGTCGATTCAAGATAATTATCGTCGCCAAAACCAGTTTTGATTCAATCGCCAATACAGTACTGGATTCAATAAGAGCTTGGCTGAAAGGAACTATGCAGATACCTTGCAACAAGTATATATAATTTCACTACAGGATTTATACAGGAACACACGGTTTGATACCTTAGTGTCCGCATGTGGGCAGTTATGTGCCGGACCACGTTTCTCTATATTTGGTAGTGGTCAGATGGGCTAAATTGATTGTCTCTTCCTAGTAGATGAGCAATGGTATGCGCTGCAAGAATCAAGAATCAAGTAGTAGTAGTCTTACAGTCTCATCAAGAGCTGACAGTGGGTTTGGTTTGCATAGCCCCCACAATACCCATACAAACAAGTCTTTAAAGGCATGTTAGTGGTTTTCCTCCAACCCAACTGAATGTTCATGGCCATTAAATAAGTACAGCGAGATTATATAGGGTTGATGGGCTACAAGCCTCATGATTATCCAAACTGACTGTTTGTAATTCCAGAAAATGTTACGTGCTCTATTGCATTTCTCTTATGTGTTTTTGCCAGGTAATCTTCCGATCTAATCAGTTCATGTAAATAAAATATATGCAGTGAGTTTTTATAAATATATGAAGTGATTTTTTAAATGGGGTTGCTATATTTTCACTGGGACTATTTTCCATTACAACCAGGACTAACAAGTGATAATGAACCATTTCACAAAGTAACCTGAAGCTTACCTTCTACTAAACCAAATAACAATGGGGTATCAGAATAGAAACACATGTGTAAGGTAGGTAACTGCAAATAACTATGAGCAGGCCATTCAACATTATCGGATAACTCGGACTACTCTTATATAGTCAGATCTGATACACAACGACCAAGGATTAAGATGAAAGTTGTGTTCAAATAGGACAGCTTGCTGTTTCTGGGTTGTATTATGAATATGGCGTATATATAGTGTGGATCATAGTCGGTTGTGGAGACAGAAGAATTTGTACGTAATATTATTTCATTTTTGAACAGCAAGAGATAATTTTTATAACAGGCGTGCGTGTTCAGCTTGAGAAGAGTATGAAACCGAAAAAAGTGTTATCGAATGTACACATGTGCAATCAGAATATTTTTTTTACATTTTATACTAAAGAGCAGGAAGAGCCTTGAGCCACAAAACAGAATGTAGTTTTGGGGCTCAAGGCTGTCCCAGCTCTATCGCGGCTCGCTTATTTACGTCCTACTTTACGCCTGAATGGCCAAATCGACGACGTAGGCTATAGGTCCGATTTTCATAGAACCATCTGCGCATTGCATAGCTCCATGCTAGCCTATAGTACTGACATGGAAGATGGGTCGGCCCATGAGTTCTGTACTCCAATAGGGGGTCATAGATGCACCAGAACCATTATTTTGATAAATGTGCAATGTGTTGCTTTGGCGTGTGTCTCTAAAATGACAAATGAAACCTATGAAAAAACAAATGTCAGCTGTCAAATCGGCTGTCTGACAAAACAGTATTACCAACTTAAAGATATCAACCTCTATAATCACTCCTTGTAAGCAGTGTTAACCGTTTCGGCCATATATTATTTTACCAAGGAAAGTTATTGCGGAAGCAGTTCAATATGCATCACATTCCATATTATTATTGTATAAATAAATATTTGAACGAAAAGTTTATTTTCAAGCAAATCTCAAAAGCACTTTGCTTGTTGCCTATAGAATTATTTGAGGTACAGCCATTTGTTGCTTTCTATTTATTTTATATATTTTATTTTATTCTATTTAGTTTATTTTATAAAACTCAAATATTATTTTAACGTTGAATCAAAGAGAATTAATATAAAGAGGAACAACTTATATGAACCGCGGTTGCATTTAAACTAAAAATTTTAAAATATTACTGAGTTATTTGTAGATGACAAACGAAATAGGATAGACATATGTTTCGTTTTTTCTCTCGAACGAAAACAAAAAAAATATTTGACTATTTCAAAACTTCCCTTACTATTTCATATTATAATTGAATTGTAAAATGAAATAGACTATTATATGAAAATATATCTATTCCATTTTACAATCGAATTATAATAGGAAAATAGTAAGCGAAGTTTTGAAATAGTCAAATATTGTTTTGCTGTCGTTCGAAAGAGAAAACGAAACAAAAAATATGTGTTTATCCTATTTCAAATGCCATCACTAATTACCTCAGAAATATTTTTAGTTTATAGCAACCGCGGTTCATATAAGATGTTCCTCTTTATATTTATTCTCTTTGGTTGAATATTAAAAATATATATTTTATTTATTTTAGTAGGAATGAAATTGAAATGAAAAACTGTTTCCAATAGTCAGGAATTTCATGTATTTTGAGTTACATGCATATGTGTTGTGTGCCAGTATAGAAACACCAGGAGGAGTTTATATATGTTGTTCCTGCAGTACTGTATGTACATACGTAATGAATACAATAAAATATTCTTAACAATATTATATAAAAATTATAATACGTGATTATTAAACTCATCTTAATATATACGAGTACATGTATCTTAGAAAAAATATTTTAATTTTTATGAGATGAGGAAGACTCACGTTTTAATTTAATTGGTATCAATTATTTTACGAAATTGATACTAGAACTGAACCATTCTAAAATATAAAATTAAAATTCTATAATGAGTCGAAGTAAAATATTTTTTAGGTATTTCGAATGAGTTCTTAAAATATCATCATATCATGAAGATGATATTAATCTTGGATGTAAATATATATTTTTATATAGTCTTCGTCTGCGAGTTTATTTTTGTGCTTAAAATGTAAATGTTTTGCTATATATACGTATAAACGAGTAGAGAGTGATCTAATAGGATGTATTTTTTCCAATAGGGATTTCACCATGAATAGTTTTACGCGAGAACAACGTTTGCAAATTCTGAACGCACTATTAATTAATTTGGAACGACAGGCCATCGATTTACTCAAAGAAAATTTGATTATTAACATTATATCAAGAAAGCGACGAGTGAACTGGCTTAAACGGCGCTGTTATGGGGTTATATAAAATCTTTTGTTTATATATGTTTGTGAAGTTGGCCCAAAACTCAATCCAAAAAAATGCTATGGCAACACTAAATTTGAATTTTTATCATATTTTAGTGTCAGACCAAAAAAAAAATTATATCACGACATATTATTGATGTCAGCCCAAAAAAATATATCTATCGTGATATATTAACACTGTCCGCCTAAAAATAATTGTATCACGACAGTAAAAAGTTATAGTCAAACATAATAGTCTCAACTCAAATTAGTAAAAAGTATACATACATCGTTCAAAAGAATGTATTGATTTTGCTATAATTTGTTGATATAGTTATGGTTTTATTCATCACCAGTGCAAAGTATTAGATGATTGTCGCCGGGAAACCATAGCCATAATTCGTTGGTCTTCGTTTTCAGTTTCCGTTGAAATTTAAAATGCACAAGTTTAAGGCGGCTATCAACCTTTACTTGAAGGATCACGCGTTAGGTGCAGGAGATCTGACAGTTACAAGGAGCTAGGACAGTCTAGAAGTCCACCCTGCACCCAAATAAAACTAAACTTAAACCAAAAAAAATAATGGCCCCTATATATAGAACATTTTATCATAGAACAGAACTGAATATGTTCAGTTAAAATGAAATGAAGTGAACATTTTCTAAAATCTATATATTGGCCTATATGGCTATGAGATTCCCATAACAATAATCTAATACTTAGCACTGGTAACGACTAAGTTCAGAACTATCAAAAAATTATAGCGAGACCGATGGCCAAAAGTAAAAATTTTCACTTCCATACATATATAGAAATGAAGTGAACATTTTCCGAATAACAATATAAAGGCCATTATATGAGATCCCCATAGCAATCGTCTTATACTTTGCACTGATGACAATTAAGACCAGAACTATCAAAACATCATAGCGAGACCGATGACCAAAACTGAAAATGTTGCCCAATTTTACCAAATTTATTTATTTGATGCAAGATTTATTTATTTGATCGAATATTATTTATTCGAAGTACAATTGTTCCGGTTAGAGATGGAATATTATTTCATTTATATGGCTGCCGCGACCGGCCTCGCTCCCTCATTTTCGAGCACTTTATCGAGTGTATAGGGTCGTATCTCGGCGATAGCATCATGAATGTTGGCCTTCAAATGCTCAATTGTCTCTGATTTGTCGGCATAACACTTGTCTTAACCGGTGACCCACAGAAAACAGTCTAATGGTGTTAAATTGCAGCTTCTTACCGGCTAATTGAAATCACCATTTTGGCTGATTAAACGTCCATCAAACGTTTGACGCAATAAATCGAATGTGGCATGAAATGTGTGGCAAGTTGCAAGATCCTGTTAAAACCAACACATCAATAACATGAAGAGCGAGCGCAAAAAAATCGGTTATCATGATGAGATAGGTGTCTCCGTAATGGTTGCGCCGCCCTCATTTTCAAAGAAATATGGGCCAATAATGCCACCGCTCCACAAACCGCACCGAACAGTCACCCGTAATGGGTGCATTGGCTTCTGTAAGACCACGTGTAGGTTTTACCTAGGTGAAAATGAGTTTCATCCGAAAAAATGATTTTTTTTGTGGCATAATCGACATCATCATGCAATTTCACGTTGGCCCATCTAGTAAAGTGAATTCTACGTAAACTGATTCGTGAAACGTTCAATTTTTAAGAACGATGATGAGTTGATGTTGTTGCGGATTCTCACGCACACTCTCAGTCACAGTTTCGATATTTTCGGATGTATGCACTGTACGAGCACGCTTGAATCTTGGTGTATCAACCAAGTCTCACGAACTTTAACAATAAACTTGCGTATACCGGACACTGTTGGTCCTCCTCTGCGACCAAATTTTTTCTTTGTTTTGGAAATAAATTTCCAATAAATCTCAACGTTGCTCAAGCGTAAATCGATTCATTTCGATAAGTGAAGATAATATATTGAATTTTGCGACAGAATAGAATGACATAAGTATTGCCAGATTCGAAATAACCCGTAGTTCAAATTTAAACCGTTAGGTGGCCCACCTTGTATTTTTATTATATCTATCATGATAATTTTCATGATAGATATGCGTTGGTGTTGCCAACACTAAAAATCGTGTTTTTAACGATATCATTTTGGACTAACTTCACAGAGATTATTTATATCTATAAACGACATTCGATTCTTCTCCTGCATTAGAAGCGAAAATAGCACGCCTAATTAATGGAATATCAGTCGAAATGCTCGAAAGAGTGTAGAAAATTGGACCCATAGAATGGATGGTTTTATTTCAAAAAAAAAATCTCCGGAAGCTCTCATTGGATCACCCTCTATATGGTACTTTGGCTTAAGACTCATCTTTTAATTATATATCATAATACAGAACAGACGTATATTATATACTTATTAAATAACATAATTTATCATAATAAATCATCTTCATTAATAACATTTTTCTACTGTACTCCCGCGTATCTTTATAACGTGCCTCCTATTTAAATGTCCCCAAAAAAAAAAATATATATGAACCATCTCATATAAATTTTACTTTAATTTAATTCATTTGATTATACGAATATAAAACACTTCTAATTTGGTTATATAAATGCGCTTGTGTTGCCAACAAATCCGTAAGAATTAGATACATAAACAAAACAAAAAATAAATAAATGGCTAAGAACAAGACAAATCTCTTATGTCTAATAATAATATTCACCCTATATTTTGCTGTGACTACATAGATATGTGTATACATAAAGAGTCTGTATATCTCAAATGAGCGCCTCATCTTTTGACGCGTTTCTGTTGTCTTATTATCATTATCATTTTCTTATAAATATCTTATTATTTTCGCTTATACGAGTATATATTAGAAATTTTGTTTTTTTTTTATGATGATTGTTTGTAATCTGACATTGATTAATTTTATGATAATATACAGATTCTAATTTGCATAATATTTTGTTTATTATGTAACAAAAATAAACAGAAAACTGTAAATACAAATCTTTTTTGGAGATTTACATAACGGATTTTATTTAACTATTTCTGATTGAGCTTTTTAATGAGCTTTTTTTCTAACTGGCTGTTTGCGTGTACACATATAGAGCGGGAGACAAAATATATCAGACAGCCAGTCTGGCTAATAATTTATTCATCTAATCTATGGATATACCCCAACTCGCATCCGATGTCATCAATCAACGGAATAATATAACTGTATATGTGTAGAAGTAACATAACGACAACGACACAATGAAAATTTATTTCGTGTTTTTACTTCATGGATGATTTAAAAATTGAATTTTTGCTTAAGACGAAAATGGGTAACATCTTAAAGGAAACGGAAAAAAACAAAAGCTCATCAATCATAAAGTAAATGATAACAATACTTTGTATATAATACTTTTGACATCGAGATTGTTTTTGTTTATCTCTTAGTCTCGTATGGTAGTATGGTAGATATTTTGATGTGCATGGAAAATGTGAACAACATTAATCCAGTATACGATATAGAATTTAACCCTTTCTAATCGAGCGCATATACAATATACAAATGTTTATTATAGAAAAGAAAACCCGGTGTGTTTGTCAACACAGTGTAATCAATCAAGAGGCGATGAAACTTTAACATTTGCAGTGCTATATTATTTATATATATATATATATATATATATATATATATATATATATATATATATATATATATTGTCGAAGGCTGAAACCCTCAGGGTGCTGTACCGGACTCTTACCGACTCAAACCCCACCCTCCGCTCTCCAACACGACCGAGATAGCAAAATTTGCATAACTTCAGGGGTTATATGTCCATCTTCTTATCAATTTATGTTGTTAGCTTCATGTTGTCTTATTTTTTGACGGAATATCATCATTATCATGGTGTTCCAATTTCGCTCCTCCGACAGCATCTTAGGGATAATATCTTAGGGATAGTATTTTTTGTTGTCAGCTGACCTAATCTTGTTCATCACAGTAGAAACAAAAGAAGTTCTCTTTAATATGTATTTTAAAGAAATAGTTGTTAAAACAGCCATGGCCGGATGGAAATTGCGTTAGGTAGAAATTGATTTCACAATGCCTATGCTCCACCCACTCTCTAACTTTAGGAACCTGTTGTCTCGTGCCCACTATTTATCTTGCCCATTCCTTGGGAAGTTTTACCGTGACTTTCTTCGAGTCAGAATAGGCCGGTCTTATTAATATTGCAAATATATCTTCGCCATTCTCCTTTTCCAAAAGCTGCCTGGACTGCCTGTTTTACATCAGAGTCACTAGTTCCTTATTCTAGATCCCTAATGTGTGCCACTGCTAACTCTTTTTGATGCAGTCCCACTACACAATCAACTTTTTCCACAATCGCTTCCCTAAGAGTCTCGACTTTGTTCTGTCCACCCTTCACGTGGATCATTAGATTTAATTTTTCTAATGCCGACTATCTCTACTCCCACCTCTTTAATATCGACACCTTTTTTACATTTCTCAGCAGAACGGCTTAGGACTGCCCCTCCGCCTTTACTTTGACCATCTCGTTTGGTTTCACCTCCTTCGTTTATGTCTATAACCCTGAATAAAATTTTTTTCTAGTTTACTCGCTAGTACAACGGTATTGAGGCAATCACCACTGGTATCCCCGTCCTTACTTTTTTATCAAAAAATTGTGTTCATGGACGAATCACATTTCTGACTGACTGGATACAAGAAGAAACAAAATTGCCGTGTTTGGTGTGAAGAGCAGCCAAAATCAATACAAGAACTGCCAATGCATCCCGAAAAATGTACTGTTTGGTGTGGATTATGCACTCAGAAAAAATATTTCAAGTAAGAGCTTGGTAAGAATGATTTGGTTGTTTGAATTGAATATTTTTGTTTATAATGATTAATGACCAATTTATTTGGTAGTTTTAACTAAATTGCATTTTGTCACTTGGTTACTTTTAAATTAAATAAAACGTTATATACAATAATTTTGGTAGGTTGTGTTAGTTGTGACAAAAAAAATAATATTTATCAAATATATATATATATTTATCAAATAATATTTAACAGGGGTTAAATTGAATTAAATTTAAGGTTTGCTGTCGTCGGATGTAGCTTAATGGTTAAGAGAGTTTCTCATCACGCCGCGGTCTCGAGTTCGATTCCCGCCGTTGACCAAAAAGTAACATGCAACCGGTAAGGGCCGTTTACGGCCTCTAAGCCATAGATTATGGTTTGCTGTTGTTGAGAGCGTTGTGCCACTAAACATATTTAGTTCTATTTATCATTCAGTTCTTTAATACGTTATGATACGTTATACTCCTCATTCAGAAACACATGCAATATGTATGACCTTATAGTTAATTAAACAGTTGAGTTATTTTCCATTATGAGATAAAACTGACTCAAATATTCAATTACAATTAAAATTATACTGAATTACAATAATTATAATCTTTAAAATCTATTGCTAAAACATCTTAATAAATGTAGATAGTTCGGTATTGAATACATTCATAATAATATATCATATACCAATAATATCATGTGCCATATATTATACCAATACCATTACATCTCAGACCGACTCTTTACATTTAAGAGTTAGTATGAGTAATTGAAAGAAAACAACAAAATGTACACTTCGCAAACTGTCGATTTCAAGCACTTTTTTGACTTTGCTTTGTTATATCTTACAATACAGGCCTTAAAATCAAGTTTTGTTTATGAGGCATCTAAATATGATTGTTTATCAAGACTGTCGTAAAATAATTTTCCCAATTATTGATAAATACCCTTATTATGATAGTCGAGTCACCTGGCGTTATGACAGCAAATTTTTTGTATTCTCTTAGGCGAAAGTAGCGACAGTCGGCGGCTCAGGTAAAAAACATCGTATTCTGAAATTATAATAGCAAGAGGCTATTATAATTTTGGTAGCTCGAAAATAGAGTTTAGCAATGGTTGGAATGGTTTTGCAGAAAAATTAAATTGTTTAGGACCTCCAGTACGAGATGGATCAGGATGGTATAAAGTAAAATTAGATTATTATTAAGTTTGGCTAAAACGGTTCATAAATAAATTGACTGTTTTACGTTTGGACTGATTTTAAAGGCAAACTAAAAAAAAAATTGGTGACTAAAATTATAAGTTTGGAGAAGATATTTCCAAAAAATATAACCCGGAGTTATGGCCTACCTCTGCAAATTTGTCACCAAATGTCTCATTACCACCAGAAAGTACGTGCACAACAGAGAGTGAAGTTTTGCATAACGATATTTTAGCAAATGTGCCAGTGAATGAAAACCATAAGGAACAAGAGCTTGTTCTTCCACCCGCAAAGAAAAAAACAGATCATCCTAAGAAAATCAAAAGGAAGAACGACTTCGCCTTTTGGTAGTTCAAACAAAATCCATACAGGAAACTGAAAAACATGCGAAGGAATCGGCAAGATACGCCAGAAAATTGTTAGAACTGAAACAAAAAAATTTAATATTTGGCGCCAACATCTGCTTCATATACAAAAGCACAATAAGGAAAATATAACCTTACAGCTAAGAGAATTGCGTCTACATTAGAGCTCTAGATCTACATTATGAACAATGCACATATCATGGAGCGCACAACATACGTGTGCTATTTGTGCCGCTTTTTCTGGTTTATTTCTGGTTAAAACCTTTTCTATTAAGGTATAAATGCCTATCCTCTTTAGATGGAGATGCTATTTTAAAATGGGTGCCATCAACGCAACCAATCACACTGGGTATGCCGTGTTTTGTATAAAATCCAAATTTGATTTTATCCTTTTCTGTATTTGTTGTTGGAAATTTGATAAACTCAGCACATATTTCACCCTCAATAATATTAAGTACCTGAGTTAGCACTTTTGAAAATGTTGACTATGCTAACCCAGCTCGTTACCGCATCCCGTTTGGTACTCTCCCTCTGCAAAATATCGTAGTGTAGCGGAGAGTTTAATAATTGGGGATATGGATGAAATTCTTGTAGAATTTTGTAGCCGACTTTCCAATTTCGTTAATAGAAATTTAAAATCGTCTTTATTAATTCGAATATATCGAACAAATCTGAAAATTAAAATATCAATTGCTAAAATATAAACATATATTCGGTACAAGTTATCTTACAAGTTGTTTGGTAATTCCAACGGATTTGATTTATCTCTTAGACACCTTTGAAAATCACGCATATCACAGTGATCTTCGTCTTCATCACTTGAAGTAAAACATACACCTATAACCAAAATTCGTTTCAAAATATTTAATAAATTAAAAATATTTAAATTAAAAATGTTTGACAGCAAAATCTGTCAAATTTTGACGAAAATAATTGTATTGCCCGATGAAATTAGATTTTCCTATTTGTCTCGTCACATCATCACAATCGACTAAGAGAATACTAATTTCAAAATCAAGCGACGTGCCAACTGTCACGGCAAATAAACCGCCACGCCTATGGGAATAAGGGTGAAAATTTTCATTCATAAGAAATTTTCCTGATTTTTATTTTCGGCTAATATGTAAGTTTGATGATATTTCGAATATCGCATAAGTTACATTCCATTCCATGAATTTTGTCAGTGTTTTTACTGAAAAAACCAATGTGAGAAAAAAATCAAAAATACCATTCGAGTAACAGAGATAGTTTTTACTTTTTTTTATAGTGGTTGTATTTTGACAGACGCGTGTAATATAACCAATTATAAATTTCAAATTTTAGTTTGTTATTGAAAAAAAGACAAAAAACACTTTGAATTTACAACAATAAATTAAAAAACACTAACTTAACATAATTATTCATTATTTTAATTATTTTCATAATGAATTAAGATGAATGACACAAAACGAAATGGTGAAATTATGAATTAACCATAAAAAATTATCCATATACATTTTTCCTATAAAATATTTCTCCAGTACTGAATAAAAATACTTCTCTTGATATATTTTGTCAGTACTGCTATATAATTATTTTCTCAGTAACCATAAAAATTTATGCAGTACTGAATAAATTTTTTATACTAGAAATGTTTTTTATTTCTCTTGCACTTTAAGAAAAATTGTATTTTTATCGCGCTTTGACTATTTTGTCAGTATATTTTTCAAAATGGAAATCAAGCTTAACAGTAAAGAACATGTTTCATATTATCATATGATCCAAATGGTTCAATGTGATTTGGTAAAATTTATAAAGGGCCGATTCTATGAACGCGGATAGAAGAAATAAAATCCGAGAGTAGTGATATATCTCTATCCGACGATTTTATTTTTTTGTGATTGTATGAACAAATTTTCTATCTTCCGTTTATAGCAGTTTTTATCTAGTAACACTATTTTATTATTTTTGACGGTTAATAGTCGATAAATATTTATTCAAAGCGAATCGTTTTGCGAATATAAAATGCAAATTTTTATAATTCCTTCCATCATTTTATTATTCAGGCGTTTTGATACAGAAATTCTTGTTGCCCGTGACCTTAAAATGTTAGATCTTGAATTTGGTGTTGAAGGTCTGTTTAGGGAATCTGAATTTTACGGTACATTTGTCACAGCTGCGGTTGATATTTCGGTTTAACTAATTTCGTCGGTATCCACAGTATTACCAAGTGAATAATTTATTACAGCATATTTGGTGGATCCAGTGTAGTTAACATTTCATCATCCAAATCTTTCTCATTCATATCGTCCTAAAAAAGAACATTTTAATAATTTAAATATATATTAAGTAAGTCTGAAATAATTTATATTATTAAGTGGGCACACCGAACCATCCACAAACGAGTACATCGGATCATTTTCGCTCGTTTTAGGTTGATATGGTCCACCACGTGTTCTGAACCCGTATATATCCGAGGTTATATCGTCTATCTGCGTTCATACAATCGGTTCAAAGAGTTGTTATTTAACTTACCTCTTTTTTGCATTTGATTCTTGTATAGGAAAACACTCTAGCACACAAAGAATACATAAAAATATTTTTTTTTGTTTTGTATTGTATTGTATTGTATACTTGTCAAGTCGACTTTCATGCTTGCCTTCATCCGTCCGTCCATCCGTTCTGACATTTTTTTTAAGCAATTTCATTGGTTGAAAATGACGTGTTTTTTGTTGTGACATTTTGTCATCAGGATGGTTTAACTATATCTTTTGTCAAAACGAACATGGCGAAAAAGAGACAGTATGATATTAAAATGAAAGAGAGGAAAATGAAATGCTGAAAGCAATGTAATGTCAAACATTTTATGTCGGTATGTCGAGGAAAGAACATTATATAAAAATATAATGTTATTGTTTTTTAATAACAAATTTATTAAAAAAAAAATAATTAAAATTTATTTTAACATTATTTTATCATTATTAACCAGTTATGATAAATTATACTAAATTTATATCCGCTCCAATATCCACAAATATAAAATTAAAATATTTATCACAGATATCTCAAATAATCACATTCATAGTTTTTAAAATTTAATAAAACATAAAACAAAAATTTTATACTAATCACCAAACATAATCGACAAAATTTTTTGAAAAATTGATCACGAACAATGACTTAAATTATTTACCTATAGATGCCAGCAAAATCGTTCTGTACTTCTCCATGATATCGCAAAAAAAATAGTCCGAATGGACGAACGAACGGACAGACGGACGAAGGCAAGCATGAATGCAAAAAATTCGCCAAAAATATATGTAAATTGGCGAATTTAAAATATATTTGTAGAAATATAAATTTTATTAAACATATTTGATATTATTTAATTCATAATTTTATGGACTACTTCGAGTGACAAAATTTTTACAATGGTTAATTTGTTAATTCTATTTCGTAAAATTAAACGAATTTAATTATTTTTGGGAATAAGAAAATTTACGTTTTGTTTAATTTGTGTCCACCGGGAAGGTATACTTCTTTTTTTGCCGCCATTTTAGTAAACGTTAGTCTTGACAGCTCATATTTGGCAGTGTGAAGGAGACTTGTGGCAAATTTATTATGGAAAAATATTCGATAAACCAACTTATTTTATTAGTTAAAACATTTTATCAAAATCAATCATCGATTACTGTGACAATGAGAAAGTTACGGGAAACCTTTGGGAGAAACAACGTGCCAACAAAACACACTATTTATCGTTTAGTGATTAATGTCGAAGAAAGAGGGTCTGTGGGTGATAGGCTCAAGCTTTGGCCACAAGGTTGGCTGAAAACACTATTCCTGCTCAAGAAAGTGTTCAAAACAATCCATCAACCTCAATTCGAAGCCGTGCTCAGGAGCATGGTCTAAAAAACAAGTTTGGCTCCAACTTTGCACAAGGATTTGCATTTGTTGCCATTTAAGATTCAATTGACATAAGATCTTCCACAACCCCGACTTTTAAGGAAAAATCATAATGAGTGACGAGGCACATTTTCATTTGAATAGATATGTGAATAAACAGAATAGTCGGTTCTGGGCCTGAAGAAAGCGTATTGCTTTAAGTAAATTTTTTGATTGTGTGTTGTACTTCGAGTTGTTGCTTGTATCTTGTAATCCACTAGGTCGGTTTCAATCTGACAATGACGTCATTGAAGGACTGAGTGATCGAAAAGATCATATCCATCTCATTCAGGTATATGCTACCGGACTTGATGTTCATACTGTGCGATTCGTAGTATAAATATGTTTAGTTGTGACGCGACAGTACTAGTGAATTACATGAACTTAATTCGAAATATTTTATTAATTAATTGTGACGTGAGATAATTTTTTTTATTTGTATTTGTTGGAGTTGCTCAAGAATGCCACATATCACCCCCGAAAGTGAATTCCCCCTTCCGAATAATTATGATTATTTGTGCCGCAGTGCGTGGGGTGCCTAAATTCGACCGCTTAGTAAGTAGGCTTGTTGCGACATGAAACGAACCTGACTGCATGCTGTGTTTGCGGGTGCCCACATTCACCCATCTTATTGAATTTGGCTTTGTTGCAACATGAAACGAACTTCCTGGAAATATCTATGCCTTGAACCGTGAAACGGTACTATACCACGTATTGAAAGAGAAGGCCGGGAAATTCCATTGTGGGAAGTTAAACTTTTGCCGTGTTAGGTTAGGCAGGAGGGCAGGATGAAAATTATCGGGTGTTTTTGAGTTAGAAGATATTGACGTACGTGTAATGCCCTAAACAAGGCCGTCGGGGTCACCATAGAAGAAAGCGTACTTCTTTAATGTAAATTTTTTGATTGTGTGTTGTACTTCGAGAGTTGTTGCTTGTATCTTGTAATCCACTAGGCCGATTTCAATCTGACGATGACGTCATTGAAGGACTGACTGATCGAAAAGATCAAATCAATCTCATCAGGCATATGCTACCGGACTTGATGTTCATATTGTGCGATTCGTATATATATATGTATAGTTGTGACGCGACAGTACTAGTGAATTACAAGAACTTAACTCCAAATATTTTATTATTTTATTAATTTATGGCGTGAGATAATTTTTTTTTATTTGTATTTGTTGGAGTTGCTCAAGAACGCAGCCGAACAGGCAATTGCCCAAAACATCCTTTAAAAGTGACAGTCTGGTGTGCAATTAGGTCAGCAGGAATCATTGGACCTTACTGATTTGAAAATGAGAACGGCGTAACGGTAACTGTGAATGGGGAGCGATATCGTAATAGAGTGAAAACTTTTTAACGCCACAACTGCATGCAGTATTAAATACTCTTCCTTTCTCTTGTTTACAATTTTTTATATCGCACACGCAACGGCTGGAAATTGACTTTTGCTCCTCAGAATTATGTGGCGAAAATCTATTGAACCTCACTATATGAATATATATATAAATATATATATATATATATATATATATATATATATATATATATATATATATATATATATATATATATATAAATATATGTATATATGTATATATATATATATATATATATATATATATATATATATATATATATATATATATATATATATATATATATATATATATATATATAATATATATATATATATATATATAATAAATTGCATATAACTTGTGTATCATTATATACTTATATCCATCATAAACGTTAAAGTTCTAAGAACGAAACCACTATACACTAATGATGGTGAAAATGATGATACAACAATTTAAAATGCTACTTAATATTATCACAGACACACTCGTACGATATAAAATATACTCGTTATGGAAGTATTTTCGAATAAGCGAACAATTTCATATATCGCAAGGTGTCATGTCTTGGACGATCTTAGACATTTTCCTTCTGTATTTCGTTTTCTCTTCTATATAAAAAAAAACGTAAAAGTTAAAAATAGAAATTTATTTTTATATGAAAAGCTCAAGCTTATTTATCATAAATCTTATTTAAAAATATTTATTATAAAAAAATAAAGATTTTACTTGTTAAAGTAAATTAAATAATTTTTGCTTTTATTTATTTATATTTTATTTTGTTGTTGCCTTTTTTTTGGTTCGTATGTACACAGAGTATATATACATTTACAATGCCAGCGATACAGAAGCTATTATATATCGTTTATGTACAATGTATACATAAAGCATATAATTTCTAGTTTCATTTCCATCTAGCTTAAGAAAAATGTGCATAACTGCAGAGTGAAAGAGAATGGAAATATTGTAAGTAGATATCTTCAACGATATAATGAGAATATAATCTTTTCAAATTATTAACCGCAATGGAAGAAAATTGAATTTTGGATTAAGGACATGGATGAAGTGATAAAATTAACCGTACATAGTTTTATAGTACAGCTAGTTATCTGAAAGCTCAGGGTGGTTTTCGAGTGCTCAAGATTTGTGATTTATATAAAATGGTTGAATGGTCCTGAGCTTACGTCACGGTTTTGCCTGTTTTACAAAATCACCTCTAGAAGTCTTACATTTGCGGTATTTTTTCTCGCAGCTCATATCTGTAGAATAAACACGTGATGAGATATTGTTTACCTCCATACGTCCATTTTTATTTGTAACAAAATTATTTTATATTTTAAAAATCGATCTGCAGTTATTGACTAAAAGAATTCTAGAACCTCTAAGGACTTAGATCTGGATGATGTCATCTGCGCAGATATATAAAAAAGGTTGCAAATGAAATTGGGATTAAAGAAAACGCTTAGATGGTTTACGAATGGATTAGTTGTAAGGTTAAAATGAACGAGCTTAAAGCTCAAATGGAGTCTTAATAAACTATAAAATTATTGTTATTAGAAAATAAATTAATTAATAAATTAGAAAAGAAAGAGAACTGACAACCCATTAATAAATATACTATACTCATGTTGAGGGTTATCATTGCCCGTGGCTGGATGAAGTGCTGGTTGTAAGTTGGGTGAAGTTTTGCTGTGTATCATAGTTTTACTTAATCTGCTCGTTAATCAACCAGTATGCAAACATAATATAACATAAGAATTCACGAAATAAGACACGAGAACATGGAATGGACAATCACCTGAAATGGCCGATGAACATTTCAAGTATTTTTGGTAAGTACTCGACCAATTTTTTGAGGACAGTCGGATATGCCAATTCTACGTTTCCTAACCTATATCTATCAGAAATTCCATTAAATCCTTAATGCGGTTGGATTATTTTGTTGTCCTGTTTTGATGAGTATATTAGTATATATAGCCAGCATTGGAGTGTTTACATAAAATGTTTTAAACCTTTTATATTCACTTCATATCAAGTGCTAGACGCTGAAATAGTCAACGGTAGTAATATTAGTAATTGGGTGCTATGATTAAATACATGCTATTAAAAAAATCAAAATAGCATATACTTCAAACTTTATCTCAACAAAACAGTTAAAGAACACAATTGTGATCTCTTCGAATTTACCTGAATTCGATTTGAACTATTCAATATTACACATACAGAGCTCGTATTATTCAGAGCTTCACTTTACAGAGCTCGTATTTGTCTATAAAATCGAAATACTTTTGGATCTTAAACTGACAAAAAAATGAAGATTGTGTCAGGTGATATATATCCCGAGTATCATGAGTTGTGAAGGCCATTTATTCGATGTACATTAATAACTCGGGTTCCTCAATAGATGCAGACGGTTTTTTAAATCGCATCAGGTTCTCCTAATATATAAAACCTTTATTAGACCGTGTATAGAAAATTGCTGTCACGTTTGGGGTGGTGCACATGGCACTGCTCTTCAGTTGCTGGATAGAGTTCAGCGGCGTGCCATCCGAATAATTCGAAACCCCAGACTTACGACAGATCTAAATAGCCTACAACACCGCAGAGATGTTGCAGAACTCTGCGTGTTCTATAGATTAATAAATGGTAAATATTCTGCAGAATTAAAGGAGAAATTACCACCATTAGTTACGCCAGGACGGGTTTAAGGCACCTATCAACCTTTACTTGAAGGATCGCGGGTTGGGTGCAGGAGCTCTGACAGTTACAAGGAGCTAGGTCAGTCTAAAAGTCCGCCCTGCACCCAATTGCAACTAAACGAAAAAAAAAAATAATAAAAAACTTGGCTTTTCTTCTTTTGTGAATTTTAGGACACTATTTATTACTAATAGTTCTCACAACAATGAAACGCATATATTTATCGACATGGAGGACTACTATATAATAAGACACTTATGATACCAAAGTGCTTTTGTTCTTAGTTATAGACATAATTTAGCCATAAAAGAAGCATTTAGTGGACTTACGAGATCTTAAAAAGCCCCTTAAAAAGCCTCCGTTAATTCACACAAAAGTCCGTTAATCCAAGAATTCTTTGCCTTGAGGACGAATATGTAGTTTGCCAAAGAGCATACATTGTCTCATTTGTTTCCCGTTTGGTTCTTCGAGAAAATTAAGAATTGGATTAACCCTTCTTTAAAAATTTGCCTCTCACCATTTTGTAATACTGAAGTTGTCAAAATACCATACTTTAGTTGGTGAAAAATAAATTCTCAATAAAAAACAGGTTTTTCTCTAAAGACAAGGACCAATGGTCTTAATATGTGCTTGATGAGTAACCATCACAAAAGTTATTTATATTTGTCTATGTAATGCAATGGATACTTTAGATGCTGTCATATTCCACAAAAGGTTTGTACAATTACGTTGTTGATAGTAAAATAATACATAAAAAAGATCAAGCAACCGAAAAACTGGAGCTTAATGCTAAAAGGAACAAAAGGTACCAAAAACCAATGCAGAACCACTGAACCTAAAAATCATCGATACATATAAATATGGAGATATACGATTTGCTGATGATAATAATATCAAAATGGATCACCAGGATTTTAAAAAAGCAGCTCGAAGTCGTCATTTACTATATGTATATTGAGTAAAAAATGTTAAGGTGTTATGTGATCTTTCATATTTTTTTTAAATAAAAGTTTATGCCAATCGTCAATACACTTTTATCGGTGTGTCAGCTATTGTGTTATATATTGAACAAAGTCCTATGTAGTTTGAAGTATGTGAATTGGTTATAATAATAGTAAAAATGGTCATCTTGTTCAAGAGAGAAATTACAATCTCTACGTATCGTGGGAATAGTTAACTAACCAGGGCCCTTACTATTGTTTTCGTCTTTCGCTTTATCGTTTTCGATTTTTATCGCTTAGCTCTGAACGGTTGAGAAAAATATTCGTACTTTTGCTTTCGATCAGTAGCAATATTTTAGTACAGAGTATTTAAAGTATTGCGAGCACAAATTTTAAGTTTTTTTTACAGCAGGCCTATTTGGGAATTCGATTCGTATTGCTATTCGATTCGAATCATCAAATCGATTCGAACATGAATTGGTATTTGGTAATACGATCGAAAAAAGAAATGCTCACTGCCAATTATTTGGTTGCTGATAGCATAATATTCATTATCAATAGAACTTAGCAATTCAGATGGTGGTGAAATTGGGTTGATTGGTACACTAAACCGTGTATCAGCAAACGAAATAGTGCCAGTTATTCCAATCATTTACTGCGTTTCTTAAAAATGTTTCACTCGCATGACAGTTCCATTTTTATCTCATTTTACGTTTTATTTAATATTATATTTGAAATTGGTCCACACTTTCTTCCAGCCATCTGAAGTTAATAGTTGATTGTTAAAATGGAACCTACTCTAAATCTTGGTTGGATGGATAGCGTGGGTCTATAAAATGTCCCCGTACTAACTACTAAGGTGCTGGAAGCTGGTGTGGCTCATTACAGTCTCCCAATATACATTGTGTGTCCATTTTTTGCAACAATTTCCTTGGTTTCGTTCGACATCATCACCGAATACATACCTGATATGTATGTTGAGTGTACATGTAGGTGGCTTTCATTCTGTAATGTTTATGTGGATACTTCCTTTACTACCAGCTTTGTACTGATTCCTGTTTGTATAGAGGGATCCTCCCTCCGCACTACTACTGAGCTCTGAGCTTTCTTTTGTTTCCTTAGACTTCCACTGATCCCACTAGTACTCACCATCATCACGCTTTTAGTTGGTTTATTTGTGAACCATACCAGCATCACTCACTTTGTATGTTTGGTATCATTTTCTACTAACGAGAAATACGGTTGCCTATATGACAGATCTCAGCATTATCGTTGGAAGGCTATGTTGTAAAACCTGAAAGTCACCTTATTTGGAGTAACCCTACTAGAAACTTAGTATCCCCTTAGCCACGCAGGCATGAGCGTATGTAGCCACCTTAGCTTGAGAAGCTCAAGCGGTAAGTTATGTCGATTATAAGTTCACCATTCCAGCCGAACGCCATAGCACATTCTGTTACCCAAAGGCTAACAGGGTTCACCATTCACCACGATAAGACAGATTTGGGAGTAGAGAAGAGATACTATAGCAACCTGCATTGTATGAGCGCATATGCATATATATATATATATATATATATATATATATATATATATATATATAGATATATATATATATATATATATATATATATATATATATAACTACATATTTATAAATAATAAAGCATCGGCTTCCATTTTAGGACTTACAATTTTTTACTTATATGGGTTCGTTAGCAAAACTAACAACGAACATAAATTCGATCATGATCGAACAAATAATACTCGAAATCGAACTGCCAAATAAGGGAAATTCTCAGTCGTTTGTGTTTATACGCGATTGCTTTGGTGTTCGTTTTCATTTTGTACGTTATTGAATTCAAAAATACCGATTGTTCGATATCGTCGTTCGATTATTCGATATCGAGTTCCCAAATAAGGGCCCTGTTTTTACATCGTAATGTCAACCGGATGACATTTACTATTAATATTACATATATTGTGTTTATAGAAAATCTATCTATCTTTAATTAAAATAATTCCTTTATAATTATTATGGATTCTATTGCACATTATGTATTGGAAGGTGATAGTAGTGATGAAGACTCGTGGATACAACTTTCAGCGAAGACATGTTAGAGCCAAATCAAATATATTTTTGTTAAGTGATATAGAGTAAGTAAAGTTTGCATGATGACAAATTCAAATTATAAGACACAGTTATACAATATATTTATTTTAGATTTAAAAGGTTATTTCGCTTTTCAAAAGTAAACTCGGGTTCTTCTCATGACTCTATGATTTGGAATTTGTCAGCCGAGAGAGCGTATTAAATCAAAAAATGGAATAGGGACAAGAATTCATGGTTGTTAGGGACACCAAGGAAATTCAGTTTAATAATCATATACTCATATTAACACTCGCATACTTAATTTTTTCAGGAGACTCGGGTTATCCACTTGAACCATGGATTATTACACCATATCGGGGTGCTACTGAAATAAGCGCGGAGGCGCGGTTCAATACGGCACACATACGCAAACTAGGAATGTGGTTGAAAGATGTATCGGGTTGCTCAACGCGAGATTTCGATGCCTCTTAGCCGCACGTGAATTACACTACACTCCAAAAAAAGTTAGCCAATTAGTTAATGTATGTAGCATGCTACACAATGTGCTGATTCATTTTTCAATTGAACCTGATGAAGATGTGGAAGAATCTTCGGATTCAAATGATTTATCAGATGCAAATTTCACAATACCAGCATTAAACACAACACATCAAAACGAGGCGCGCAGAATTCGTGACCAAATTGAATTTGCAATTATATGAATTAAATTTAAATAAAATTCGGTTTTCATTTGAAAGGATAAATACACTTTTATTTAGATAAACAAAAAAGCTATATTGTATTTTTTACATTTCAGCCAAAATTACTAATCCAAAAGAGTTACACATATTTTAATAGATAGGTTGGAAGTAATCACAATAAATTTCAATTACATTAATTATTTCACTAAATTTAAAGTAATTCATCACAGGTTTAAGTGTTTATTAGTTATTGTAAATTTTTTAATTAATTTTTATATTATTAATTCGACAATCTCGCTCTTTTAAGTATTTAAACTTGAACATTTTTAAATAATACATTTTTTTAAAATTTGTTGTTCTCCTCATTCATTTTGTAAATTTTGACCAGTTTTATATTTATGTTCCTCATCGCTTTTTTCTGGATTGCGATTTGTTTCTCTAAAAGAGATTTCTTTGACATCGGGTGCTTTCGGCTAGACCTGAGTGGTTTTTACTGAATGATGTTTTGAATCCTATTTGTGGAATCTGACGCACGAATGTTGGTGCGGGAATGGTGTTGGGTGTGAATTGACGGCATTTCATCTGTTAGTTCTTGATGATTATCAATGCTTTCTTTCGTTGACTGATTAATTGAACCTTCATTTGGGACTCCAAAATTTCGACCTTCCTCTTCAACTATTTCCCACACGTTAATTAATTCAATTACTCTTTCCTCTAAATCGTTGAAATAAAATTCAGTTGAGGGCCCACCGCCCGTCCCTGTACGAACCTGTTTATTTGAAACTACTTTGCTTCTCAATTTATATTTCCAGTCCTTCCACACCTAGAAGTTTATAAATAAATAAATGGTTTACAAGAACAATAAAATGCGAAATATAAAGCCTAGTTTTTTCCACTTTTCTGCACTATTTATTGGAGGACCGCCTGCATTTAAAATAACAGATTGGGTCTGCCATAAGTTGTTCGCTGTCACTCGTCCTTCAGACGATAAAGGAGACGCCGTTGCCAGGTGACAATATTTCTCCAAAAACTCAACCAATAGCTTAAATTGCTGTACATTAGTATTCGAAAATGAACAACGATGAAATTTGCGTTGTAAATTTTCGTCTACAATCGTTCATTTTCGACTCTTATCGAAAATAATAGTACAAACATAGAAAAACGAACACAAAATTAAGGCGATCGAAAACAATATTAAGGCCCCAGAATCATAAATTTACTATAGATGTCGTGTACTGATCTCGATACTATATATATGGTTAATTGCCGACCCAGATTTGTGAAAGGCTGCTTAAATGCAACAAAACGAATTATTATAAGAGTTTTAAATATATCGATGCCTTGTTTTTGCCATATAATTTTACGTTTTTTTCAAATTTCGAAAAGTAAAGCATTATACTCGTAGCTATGGAAAAAAATTTCCTGCTCTTTATTACTCGTGGTTTGATTTATTCACATTTAAAAAAAAAACTATCACCAATAAGTATACTCAACAAGACCCTAAAAGAATGCTTGGCACATATATGTGCGATACTTTAAATATTTAGATAAGCACCAAGAGACTAAACATCCTCATATATTTAGTGCAAAAGAGCTAAGAACATGACCTCAAGGTAGGTCCCATAAAAGTGAATATGAGTATCGGTTTAAGACAGTCACGTTTTTTAAATGAAAGTCTGCCTTCATATTTAGAGTGACGAGTCGGTTCATGGCATATGGTTTGCAAAACAATTTCAAAATGGCATTATTGATGAGTACCAAAATATTAAAAACTGATCGTTACAGTGAAAACGGATTTACAGTGATATAAGGATGATTTCCATGCCCAGCTCAATAAACAATATATTAAGTTCCGTCCTGCATCCCATGTCGCAGAACTCAAATTAAAATGTAAAATGCCTGCGGTTGCGTGTTCGAAACCAGAATTCACGATTAGTGGGACTCAATACATTATATAATCGAAGGAAATATGATAACATTTAGTTTAAGGAAGTAAAAAATATAAATATTTTATGGTAAAATGTATCATTTTTATACGGTGCACTTCCATCGAAATGAAGTACAAAAAAAGTTGTTAAAAGAAAATATTTCCAATCAAACGAGAAACGTTCCTCGCTTTAGGGATAATTTCATCATTTCTTTATGACATTTTTCAAACGAAAACAATAATAAAAGTTCAACAACAACAATACACAATTTTTATGCTCGTCTTGGCAATATGTACATACCATATATGGTATATGTAGCGGCGCAACATTTTGACAAGGGGCTTGTAAGTTCAAAGTTTTTTTTTTCAAAATACATATTTATGTTAGTTAAGGAAATAGAATACGGTTGTAGGAGTTGAACATACACACACAGAATAAATTTATGTTTGTTCGAGATTCAATTTTAGATAATGATTTGTTATTTTTGCATATAAGTTTATCATTATAAATTGTAGTACGGCAATGCATGTTGTATGATCTATACACAACTTTTGAGTAATGTGTAGTTTGGGATTAACATTTATAAGGATTTTATTTTTTATGCATTTGCCTTAAAGCTTGTGTGATACACTCGTACGTATATAATGTAAAAATTATACGATACTGGTCCAATACCTAAATATTCAAACATTTAATTTAAAAAAAAAATAGTAATTCTCTACGGATTGATGTGAAATGAATCGATTTTCATTTCGTGATATCTGTGTATATCCGAAAAAAGCTCATTTTGAAGCTTTACAAAAAAGCTTTGTTTTATTTATTTTTATTGTATTTCGGTTGATTTAATTTTTTTTGTGTATTGTTTTGTTTTTGTAATGAAATTTCTATTGATCTTCTAGGCTAGTAGTTTTAGGTCCATAATGGAATATATATATATATATATATATATATATATATATATATATATATATATATCCGTAAATAAACGAACTTTTCAGATTTTTTATTTAAAAATTTATAAAATCAACGATATATTTATTTACACTTCACAAAATTTTCAATTTGAATAAGCTTTTTTTTAACCACAATACCGAAAATATTTTGTTAACAAAAATTTGGCAAGTAGTCGCTGCTGTTGTTTAATTTGATTTGTTTGTGGAAAATTACAATTAAATTAGAATTTTTAAAATTAAATTTTGTATTTTGGAAATCTTTTGAAGCGTGGGTATCGTAATTTCATAGTTTGGTATTCAATAAACGCGATTGTAGCCTTCAATTAAGTAGATTCTGTTCTTTCGGCCCCACAGTTGTTCCAACTGTTCTTTCATCTCAGTGGTGAAGTAATGGGCCTACGTTTTATGCATTGTTATGATTTGATGCAAAAACGCGTTTCCAAACACTAGATTGTAACAACTTCTCACAACGTTGTTTTTAACCAACTATGGCATCTATCTTGCACACAGTTCTCTTGAGTTCAACCTTTCAGTCAGAATAGTTGATCGGTTTAAGCGAAGGATCATACTTTCCCATATCGGGTGCAACGATCCGTTCAAACTATGACCAATATTCCTATGTTAACAAATTCACTTCGAATAAAAAATAAATACGAGGATAGTTTCTTATGAAATAAGACACAGTTAGGAAAAATTTGTACTCAATCAGATTTTCAAATACTCCATCATTTTCAATAAAAGTCAACAAACAATATTTTTAATCAACAAGGTCTTTGAAACCAAATATATTAAGATTGAAGATTGTATGGTAAAAAAACGATCACTCAAAAATATCAACACCAAAACGATATGATACAATATGATATGAAAGGAGAAGTACAAGCCAACCAATTACGGTGATCCTATAGGTACGTTACCATAATTCTGGAGTACAATCAGCAGAGTTCCAAATGAATATCAGAGAATTATTTATTCTAAAATTATGCGAGCCCAGGCTCTGTCTGTATCTCAACATATAAGGTTTAGAAAAAGGAATGTTAATCACACAAACGACTAAGGTGATAATCCACTGCACTAATCATTGCTAACTACATAATAATTTTTAATAATGTATAATAATTTTCACAGTTGGATTTGAATTTGTTAGTTTTGTTAATTATTGTTAGTTGGATAGGATAGGAATGTTCCAGGTTCATCATATATATGTAAATGTCTACGACAGTTATTACTGGGGCATTTGACTTTTATTTGGGTCATCTCATTATATGCTGTTAGTTGTTATCCAAATTTCCATCCCACCATCAATTACGCGAGAGTTGTAACGTCTTAATGACCCGACAGCAATATATATTATGATGATCTATTTAAGCTCAGTTATGTACTTGAATGAAATTCAAATTATAAATAAATCGGTATATGGTTGTCATTATTAGCTATCTATGTGTCATTCACTCTTGTCTGTTTATATTGGGATACTTTTCTTTAAGCAAGAGAATCGTTTGATCGTAAATACCATCCAGCAGCTATCATTTTAGTTCTCTATTATGTTTCAAAACTCTTAAATAAAATTTTAAATCAGCTATCGTTATAATCCTCTCAAATAAATTCCCCTCTGAGGTATACATCTGAGCTACAAACAACATTATCAGCGATTATCAGCGATTATTTATATTCCATATCATTATTTCTAACTTTATATCTTCTCCATTAACTCCATCTGATATGATAGGAGAAGCAGAAGCCAACCAACCACGGTGATCTTAGGTACGTTAATAGAACCCTGGAGCACACTCAGCAGAGCTCCAAAAGTTTCAGAAAGTTTAAAAGTATGTAAGAGGATTATCTATGTAGCAAAGTAGTTGCTTATTAACCCTTTTGCTATCAGAAAAAAATATTTTTGAGTACAATGTTAGTCTTACATGCACAAACGTGCGTGCAAATAGCCCTATCGTTTAAATGAATTACTTGGCTTAAAATTGACGGTTTTTTACGATTTTTTTCAGTTTTATACAAAAAAGGCAAGTGGCAGATCAACCAGGATGAGTTACGTGATTTGTTAGAAGCATCTGGATCTGATTCAGGCGATGGCGTAATGTTGGATTATGATGTAGTTCATTTTGATAATAATGACGAAGAAGATATGTAATTCTGATGACCCCACTGATGAAAATGATACGCTTATCAATCAATCAATCATGGTAAAGAACTTAAAACTTCTCCCGAGGAACTCAAAAAGTTATACGGAATGTGTCTAATGATGGGTTGTATCTCGCTACATTTCATTAATATCAACGAAACAACCGCAGACCCCACCAATTTATTTTGAAAATAAAACCTATCATAAATAATGTACGAAACAAGTGTCGATCATTGCCGAAAACAATTGATCATTAGTCATTACTCACTGGACGTTGCCCAGCCAGACAACATGTAAAAAACAAACCACGGCCAGTTAGATTAAAAAATTTTGCGATAACCACGTCTGCTGGACTGATCGTAGATTTTGAAATCTATCAAGGGGACAAAACATATCTAGGCGATAGAACCTTGGGCTTGGGTCCAGCTGTGGTAATTCATTTACTTAAATATGTACCAAAGGGAAGTTTTGTTTACTTTGACCGATATTTTACGACAGTGCCTCTATTATATCGACTACTTCATTTCGGATTTTGAGCAACAGGTAAATGTTTACTACATTATGTTTCCTGCGTATAATATTTTATTTGTTTTAGAAACGATAATGACAAATCGGTTGAAAAATATCAAATTTAAAAATGAAAGACTTATTTGTTCATAGTAATGGACATCATAAAATCGTTGCAATAAAATGGAAAGATACAAAATGCGTAACCACACTATCTTCAATAGCAGGATCAAACCCAACAAATGTTGTGAGATGTTGGAGTAAGAAAGCCAACATTTATCAAGACGTTGTTTGCCATCTGAAATAAAAGATTTGCTAGATTTTAAAATGGAAATTGCTGGCGCATTAGTAGCAACGGCGAATAAAAAAAGGCCTGTCAGCAGCGACGACGAAGATTTTGAGTCCTGTCCGAAAAATATGGCATCTGCTCTACCATGCATGGGTAAGCGTTACGATGGGTACAACCATTGGCCTATATTGGACCCACTAACAACTGCTAGGTGCTGTCGGTTAGAAACTTGCAAATCTCGTACTCGGATTCGTTGCGAAAAATGTAATATTTACCTATGCGTTGCTTAAAACATTCCACCTATGCGAGGTGGAATGTTTTAAGTAAATACACAAACGTGTTGGTTGGTTTTTAAACCATCAATATATTGGCTTTCAATCCACTCATACCAAATACCCACACGTTTGTGTACTCAGGGTACAAAAGGGTTAAAGTAAAATAAACCTTCTGGTCAAGATCACCGGTCAAGTAACCTCCATCCAATCTCAAGCATGTCACTCAAGAATCCTATCACACAAAGATGATGAAGAGTATATACCGTAGTACATACTTTAAAAAATCAAAAGAAATAAAAGCGATTCGTTAAAACACGATTTTTCTGATATATGATTAATATGCTAAATCGAACTTAAACATATTAACCAATTAAAATGTCATCAATCAATAAAAAATTTCTAATGACCATTTATATAATTATTATCGTTAATATCGTATAAAAACAATCTTCACCCCTTTCTACCATTAATACGCATGGGACCTCATCAAAAACCGCAATAGTCTTACCGATATCCCAATTTAAGTATCATATAGAATTCAAAAATTAAAGCATTATGTATTGAATAGCAAAAACCAGCAATATGGAAGGTTTTACTGTATGTACCGATATTTTTTTTTTTTTTTATCTTAGTTTTATTTTAGAAAAAATACAAAAATTACAAAATACAAAAAATAAGCTACATTAAGTAACTGTAAAGACAAAAAAATTAAAATAAAACTAGTTAGTGAACTCCAGGTTTACAACTGTCTTGGAGTTACGATTCTTTCACAAAAAATAATAATTTAATACAAATTCAAATATAATAAAACATAATAATTTTTTTAAACATAATAATATTTTCAAAGTAATAATTTATATATGTATATAACACACAAATCAAATATATATATGTGTGTATATATGTATGTGATTTGCGTATATAACACCTGCACAAAATATAAAATAAAACAGCCTCATGTATTATATAGGAGACTTTGAAATAAACAAAAATTCTCTTTCATATATAGGAAAGAGAATTTTGATGAAGAGAAACGTGTTATTTAGGACATTGAAATGTATACTGTAATGTATTGCCGTGTTCAATATCTAAACCAATACCATTTCTCAAATGACATTTAATGTACATATATAATTGTCAATTTATACAACGATTGCACAATGACGGTTATCGCGTTAAAATTAAAAAATCTCTAAAATCTTTTCTACTAGTATGTCATGATGCATACATAAAACAAAATATGAAAAATCGTATAAAAGAAAGGGAAGTATGTGTATAACGTTTATTTAGTGAGAAATTTAGAATTATATAAAGAGCGAATTTTTGCTTGGGGTAACCAAACGAGACAAAACGAAAGATAGTCGCATGCGATCGTTTTCACCGGAATATTGTGATGTGATATAAAAATGTTGTATATAAGATACCAACACAAAAAGGTTATATATTATAATATATAAAAAGCAAGAACCAAACTAAATGTTATATAAAAATATAATATAATATAATAGTGAAACTCATCTGCCATCACGTTTTAACATCACACATGACGCACACACAACCAACGCATTTATTTAATTTAATTTAACATAAACAAAAACCGAGCGGAAAAAATACCTCCACTCGGTATGAAGATCAACACAACACTAATCAACACCAAAACGATATGAGCTTTTAATCGATTTATGTAGATTATAAGGGGTGCCTATATGGTGTATATAGAAGAACGGAAAGCGGTGTTGTGTGTTTTATAATATACAAAAATGTGGTTGATCGACGTGCTTTCAGATGGCAAGCAGTGTTCAATTGGAATATACGGATCAGTACCCCTTTTATTATACAAACACATCTGTAAAATGTAGAGGATATTCAGAAAATGTTTATCCGACACTTAACTTGGAAAGACGGTTAGGAGTGTCATCACGAATAACCGTACAATGAACAACTACAGTGTGTAACACCGACACTATAACAGCTCTGGAAAAGGAAAATAGACGCGAACTTTTTAAGCTTTTATCGGTAACATTTTATGAAGTACCGTTATTATACTGGAAATTTAGAAATAAAGTATCCAATAGACCCTTAGAAGAATTGATGTGTAAATCAATCAGATAAATCACATGTTCGAGCAACCCTTTCGTTCTTTCTGATTTTAGTTATTGTTTTTTGTGTCGGTTTTTAACGTCAATTTTCGTTTCGTCATATTTGCAGACTTATTAAAAAATAAATAAATCGAATCACTGTTAAGGCGTGTACTGAAACACTTCATGATACAGTACTATGCATGTTAATTTTTCCTATGAATACGCGGTAGACAAATTATCATCACCATGATAAAATATCAACATCTCGGTATTGGATATCAATAATCTAAACCAGATCAGTAAATAGGATATCAATCGTGGGTTAATTCTAAAAATTGACATTTTAAGAATTATCAAAATCTTCACTTGGTTGGTACATTAAATGACCAACTTTCGAATACGTTAAAAGCTAATAGCAGAAATGAAATACTGCATGAATTCGAAACACTGCACGACACCAAGTCAACTAATTAGGTACCAGATTACCAGAAGTCATTATATAACATGAGATGGTTGTATAGACTATACATTTATTTCCAAAAGATGAATCGACATGAAACGATCGATCCGATTCGAAAAGAAGTATCGATTGGCACCTTAAATTGTAACCATTTTGCATCCTTTAAGCATCAAATTTGTCCTTAAAAAACTTTATACCAAACACATATGTGCTACCAAGATAAGTATCATGTATACGAAAATGGGCCCATTACATATAAAAACATGATGATAGCTAGACTAAATAAGTATGTATAAGACAAAATTTAATATTCAAAGTTCCCAGGTGTGCTGTCTCTTCCAATGGGGCGCAGATGTTTATACCGAGCACCCAGAAAATAAAATGGAAGTATAGTACAATCAGGTTTAGATTGGGTAAAAGTCGGGCTTACTCCAACAGCTCTATATAAAACATTATATGGATGCAGTTTATATAACAATCGTTGCAATTTTTTGAAAAAATAAAACAAGGTAGACGTCACACGTTTGATATGACACATTCACACAGCTCAGATATAGTGTCTTGAAACTACTACATTTTCACCAGAAAAGCTAAGTATTGTTTAAGTGGATTAAGGATTTTTTGGAACTGCAAGATGATGAAAATTATATCGCCCAGAACCGATGTTATAATGAAATTTTTAATCGGGTTTCTCAACCGAGGGCTATAAATTGGGTGTATGGGTATCCTATTTTGCTTTAAACAAAAGTCGAATTATCTCTCGTTTTCAGAAAGTACAGTTTCATAACAATTAATTGCACTTTATACCCTACACGGTTTCGTGTCAATCCAACCCTGTGCCACCCTATATAATTGACATTATGTTTAAACCAAGCTTGATTACTAATTAATAACAATTCACTGACTATGTAAAGCTTAACCAAGCTACACAAAATATTTTGATAACTTTTCACGAAACTTTATAGCTGGAGACATCCACCCAGTCTTATATAATAACGGTGTGAAAAATCATAAATAAAATGGTGCCAAGATTCATGTATTCCATTTTAATATAAATATCGGATCTAATCTGTCTACAGGCAACTAGGACACATTGATTAACTTTGGCATACGAGATAATAATGAATGATAATGGGGAGGCAAACAAACCATAAAGAAAAACTTTATTTATTTTGTTTTTTTAGGGGTGTAGGGGGACAACAAGAACAACAACATACTGTTCTTGACTTTTTTTTTGTTGTGAAATGAGAAAACTTTTCTGACGTCGCTTTTCTTTTTAACTCTAACTTTTACTAGTTTAATGATGATGATGAAATTAGGAAATGTTTAAACGAGTTTTCTTTTCGAGAAGAGAAAATAGAAACTGTATATGTACTCGTACTTTGATTTATATATATATTATGTAGATGCTGATATGCTATATATGCTTTGTGTACGGTATACACATTGGTTCAATTACCTTTCGATTTTATTTTTGCATTAGACTAGGTAAATATAACATCAGTATGCCGATCTTGTAATATGAGGGCGGAGTGATAAGTCTGGTTAAAATAAAACAAGAAATAATTGTTTCGGCTAAAATAGGTGTTTGTTGCATCGATGATCTCATCATTAGAGAAGAATCTCTTTCCGCCGAGCATTTTATTCAAGTTCTGAAAAAGAAAATAATCGTGGGGGTCTGGACAATATGGCGGTTGTGGAAGGAATTCGAAGCATAATTATTATTAAGAATTATTTCTTCGGCAAATGTTTTTATTCGCCATATTATTCGCCGTTGAATGTTCTTCGTTTTTGAAGGTAATCGATTTGGATTATACCGCGTGCACTCCAAAAAACAATGCCCATGACTTTATAGGCCAAAGAACCAGTATAAATCCAGTTTAGAGTGTTTTTGGTCTATCGATCGATGTTGCATCGACAGTTTTGAAACACCTCCTTTTTTCTCTTGCAATGTCATGAACTTTTTCAATATTTTTTGGTGTTGACAGCGCCCTGAATATTCGGTATCAGGTGGGCTGGTACGACCACAACGAAAATCAGTGAATCACTTGTGAATCATTTTGGTCTAGTGACAATTGGTACTGACACATGACATCTGAGACTTGCGATTGTGCCGCCTTCTGTCACAATTTTACCAGACTTCTTACTCCACCCTAGTATATTTATATCAACTATACCCGATTAATTCTTTAACCTCCTTAAGTGCTTCACCATATATACAAGTACATATTATAGAATGTTTCCAAATCGATTTAAAAATTTTGAAATAATATCTCTATAAAAATGACTTCTTAACATTTTGATTATTTTGAAAATTGGAAATACATAAACAAATCGATTTATAGAAAAAATGTACCATTTGGTTATACAAAAAATAAAATCTTTATCGCATTTTCAATTTTAATGATTATGACTCGTTTGACAATAAATACAGACGGGAGGAGCTGAACGGTGTTTTCTTTTTCACTTCGCTAACGATTTTTATTTGTTTCGATTTCTGTTTTGATTTTCATCCAAAAAAAAAATCGAATTTACCCATCATGGTATGTGTTCTGGTGATATGCGGGTATGGGGTTGCAGCGCTTGAATTCAACATTATATAATGAGATTCTGATGAGAGTTCAAAATTTAATATTAGATATTTTGGTCCAAATAATAATATTAGCTGAATGTTGTTTCGTAGATTTGCCGTAAATACATTTGGATAAATAAGTTAAGGCTATGCGGCAATAAAATTGAATTCAAATTATCCGAAATCAAAACAATCGTATCTATATAGCTTAAATGTGTGTACCCCTAATCTTTAAAGTAAATTTTGAAATCTGAAACAAACAGTTACATTTCGAGAAGATAATAAACGAAATGAATTATGATTATTTTTATAAACGAGTGTGTCTACACATATTTAACGTATGATTGTCTATATACTCGCGCTTATATGGGAATAAGTGAAATCGTTCCCGGTATATACATATACTTACTATATACATAATTCAAACAAACGGAAAACGCAAAAACTGTATTTCGACATTAAATTTATAATAATAATATTCTAAAGTTAGGAAAATTGTATATAAATAATTTTTCAAACCCTTATGACAGTTTGACATCTGAATATAATTGCTTTTACATTTTATGTATCCCAGCTTCTCTATCTTAACATACGAGTATATACACGCTCGATAAAATATTATATTTTCATCTAAAGTATGATTGTTGATAGCAATTTTCTCCCTTTAAGTTAAGATTGCAGCTACTTGATTCGTCAGGTAATTTGAGGTGTAGTGAAATCGAGCGACCAAATCAGATATAAAGGACGTAAAGAACGGGATTCGAGTCCATCAATTTGTGGATTATCATCTGGCGGTCCAAATATATCATATAATTACTAAATGAAGTAACAAATCTACATCTGATCTTTATAGTCGAGGATTTTTGAGCTACCTGCCGAACTAAATATTTACTGACCATTTAAATATTTACCGGTCGGAAGTTAGTGAATAAAGGCAATCACAAAAGAGAAAAACATCAAGCGTATCGAAAACTTAAACTTGAATAACCATAACTAACTATTTACAAACGATAAAGACATGTTCGATCTACTATAGTCATTATTACATATGTCCATCCATTGGCAGAGGAGTCTTAGATAGTAAGGTAAGCTCTGATTTTAGTGCAGTTAATGTTTTTAAAAAAGAAATACTAACAAATCTGGCGCACTAGAATCTTATATGATTGAAGTAGTTTCAGAGAGCTAAGAGCTGGTAGGGTTCGTAAGAAATTAGCCACCACGTTTCGCTATACAAAAAAAACATTTATGTGCAAAAAAAATCCGGTTGACCATTGCAACCTCACCGGCCGACCCAGTCATGTTAACTTCCCCTTAAAAAATTAACTTAAGCCACCATGTTAAAATTAAAGGTATTTTATCTTAAAGAATTCATCAAATGGTTAAACTTGGTTAATGATTAATTTGAAGGAATATCAAAATTTATTATTCACTAACACACTTGTAATATATTATAAATAATAAATTAATTTAATGAATATAATATATACATATATACGTGTATATGTATTTATGGCACATAATTTCGTTTTCACGACTCCAGAGCGCTCAGGATTGCGGTGCATCGGACAAAAACTCATCCGTTAAATTGCTAAAAAAAATAAAGCTTTCTAATGACACCAAAAAGTGAAATGAGGCACCATAAAGTTTTTTTTTCCAATTCAAACTTGTGGTAAATTTTGGTTTTTCTTTTACTTTAGTTAACTAACACAGGCTCTATGGCATAACTATGGCCATTTTTATATAATAAAAAAAAATTCAAAAGAAACAAAAATATATATGCGGATAAATTTGTACACTAATTATAGCACTGCACTAAATTTAGTTCATATTGCATGACGAAAATATAGTCACTAAGATGACATATGAACTACATATGAAGAAATTGGCTGATATATGTAGGTAGTAACGATTCCCCGGTATCCGATTAGATTCTAATAGCTCCAACCTTATCCTCGAAGCCACTTATGCTTTGGTACTATGTTTGTAGGAAAACTTCTATCTTCTTAAAAGTATGTACAGCACCCAAATTTTTACACCCGGCCGTTAGCTGAACAGTGAGGCCGAGCCTCACCCCACAAATATATATTGTGTTTTATTTTTGGTTGTTCTTGGTTTCCAATTGCAACAAAAAAACTACAATGCAAACAACCGGCTAGGGAACTAAGAAGAAAACAACAAGACAATTGATAAATATGAATTTAAGTTCGACTATAAATATCTCACAGAAATATTTATAGTCGAACTTAAAAGGTGATTACAGGAAGAAAAAGAAATATAAAGAAAAAAATAATTGATCCAAATAATTCCGTCAGACGCTATTTAATACCAACATAGTAGGCGATGGTGATCATTTGCAAGTCACTCGAGAAAAAAATGCGATTTTAGTCTTTCCAACATGTATTCGATTTATTCATCATGCACAAGGTGTGGTGGGAGGGGAAAAAACCGGATACGAAATTACACGATTAAATCAAGCAGATGAATCACACTGATGACTTCCCCACAACTAACAAGTAACAATTAGACAATTTCTGAAGAATTTTGGAATTTGTTTGAAATTCATTCCTCTACATTTAGGAGTTAATTAAATCAAATTCGAACTTATATGTGAAGATGTTACAATTGTATACCAGTACTGTTTGTGCATAACTGCTATAGATATGATATTTTATCCAGCAACCAAACAAACACCAATAATCTAAGAAGTTAGGAATTCTGGTAAAATACTACAAAAATGGAAGGTATATAGGTTTGACAATGATAGTTCCCAGGCAAGACGACCTAAGAAAATGCAAAAATTGCCAAGGTATCTCTCTATATAAATAGACTAACAATGATTATCGTTGACATAATATCACGAATGACTGTACCAGATCTTCTTCGATTACAAACTCATACGAAAAATGTATCGGGATAGTGACTATCGAGTAACATAAAGGCATACAAAGTGAAAAATACTATAACTCGAGGAATACGGCTAGGATACATACTCTCTCTATTGCTGTTCCTGGTCGTATCGGATAATGAAAATGCCGAACTGAAATGTCAGGTTTTCTAATGACATACAATAGAAAACAGACATCAGACCTCGAAACAGGTCTCAATATAAACATCAAACCAAGATGATAAGACCCAACACAAATATAACCACAACAATGCATACATATTTACAATGTACAAATGGAACTTGTTAATGAATTTGTATACCCTACCTGAACAATATCGAAAACAGGTGAGGTAGAGTACTATTGTATGGTCAGTACTATCAGTACTATTGTATGGTTGTGAGACTTGGAAACACACAGATAAAGTGAAAAACGATAGGTTTTCGTAAACAAGTGCCTTCGACGAATAGTGAAATACTTCTGGCCTAATGCCATAACTAACATTGAACTGCATAGAGAAGCAAACGTATAGAGAAAGTCACCGAAAAATAAAGAGACGAAAGTGGAGATGGATTGGGCGATACGCTAAGAAAATCACCAAGTGATAAAGCGAGGATGAAATTAGATTGGTTCCCGAGTAAAAAGGAAAGTAGGAAATTAAACAATCACATGGAAGAGAACAATTCTAGCTGAAGCAAAACAACTTGGTAAATTATGGGAAGATACAGAAAAAAAACAAGATGTTTTGTTCGTGTATTCTTGCCAAGAGCAAGTTAAACTGATTCTTCGATTTTTATAACTGACATCATTGGAGTTTTTAGATACAGTGAAGGGAGCTTAGGAATAAAAAGTTTTTATCTAGAACGTCACTCGAATGAATGTTTGTTTTCAATGCAGGTTATAACCCTATTTGTATAGCTGTAAATGGAAAGCATATGTAAGACATCACATTAACTTCAAAGTAAATCAACAGTACAATTGTATTAACAGTATAATTAGGTATAAAATCTTCTAAACTGGGATCCTTTAGAACTATTTAAGCTAGCTCTTTCAGGATTAGTCCTTAAATACCATGCAACTAGACAACTCATCTAATGGTCTACATAAATACTGTTTCGGTTATTTCTTCCTAAACCTATTAAGTTTATGGACTTCTTTGCCTACTATGGTGGTCGAAACTATAAACAACTAGGCTGAACAAATTTTCAGAACTCTTCTTTTTACAACAACAAATTATGTCTCTATAGTTATCTCCAATAACTTTGTGACCAATACACCATAACTTGTTCAACAATTCAGATGGTTGTGTTTTTCAAACGCTAACGGGAGTATTAGTCAAACTTCCAATAAAAATACCAAAGGTTTACTAGAATTCATTTTGATTATACAAGTACGAAAGATGCTAAACACAAGTGACAACGTGAAGTATGTCATTACTGAAGGATCTGTAAATATTATCCATGATATTGTGCTGGTCAATCGTCGAATAAAGGATACGTACATAAGGAAGTCACATTTGAGTTGAAGTGTTTATTATTTTGAATGTACATTTAGGACTTGTAGAAAACATTGGTGCTGTGTTTACTCACAAATGTTCAAAAAATAAATACAAACAATTGACATGACTAAACGTAGTCCAAAAAAGCGAGAAGTTTAAGCAAAGAATAGATGGCCCCACTTACATGAAAGAAGACATGGTCCAATGGACAAAAATTTGCATTGAACATGAAAGTCATCGCGGGGAAAGATATCGAGTTAGAAAAATAATCTTTTCTCGACAGGCTTAAATAAATTTTGCGAGTTGAGTGAAACGTAGAGATTTTATTGTTCAAAACTAGAATCTGGCCAATTTTTTGTCTAGAGACTCATCGTTTTTATGTAAAATTAGTTATGTGATCCAACTAATAGCGTTAAGTGACACTGATAAATTTATCATGGATAAGGAAGTTTGCGATTCCTCACGTTGTCTATCATATAAGAAATCATAAGAAATTTGACAAGTAAACTTCGCCCTTACTAAAAAATGGTGAACATTTTTTAAAACTATATACAGCACTTTTTGGACGTAGTGAAGTACCTTCTCGGCCGGCAATAGTGTAACTGGTGGACAAATTGGGACCAGTTAGTGTTGTGAAGAATCGAAATCATGTAATCGCTCAAGAACAACTGAGAATATTGCTACTGTAGGCCGTAGTTTTGAAGAAAACTTAGGTTTGTCGATTCCTCGTCGATCTTTGGTATTAAACATTCCACAAACGACATTACACCATATTTTGCATAAAGACTTAGATCTTAAGGCTTTCAAAGTCCAGTTAGAACAAGAACTTAAGCCAGTCGATCACCATTAACGTCGTATCTTAGCTGATTGGATCCTTCAAATACATAAAAGTGATCTGGATTTTCATTGCAAAACCATCTTCAGTGATGAGGTCCCAGTTTTAACTCGGAGACTACGTTAATACGCAGAATTGTCACATTTGGGGCTCAGAAAGTATAAGAATGATAATTGATAAGCCTCTCCATTATCAACGTTTAATGTGGTTTTTGGGCTAGGGATAATTGAACCTTAAATAAGGCTAGTGCAACTGTTACGGTGAATGGATTACGCTATAGAGGGGTATGGTTAATGATTTTTTATGGCCGGAATTAGAAGATATTGATGTGGACGACATTTATTTTCAGCAAGACGGCGCTACGTGCCACAAAAGCATCGAAACAATCGCAATTATGTACGAAAAGTTTTGTGGTCGGGTTATTTCTCGAATAAGTGGCCACAATTGGCCACCGGGATCTTGTGATTTAACACTTTTAGACTTTTTACGTTGGAGCCACTTGTAAAGATAAGATCTATGGTAATGCCCCACAATCGATGGAAGGCCTTAAAGATTAAATTCGTGAAGTAATAGAAACATATAGATGCTATAGCGTAGTCGTGTGGCCATTTGACTGATAACGTTTATAAATGTTAAAGGCGTACCTTGCTCTTTACAAAGAAATAAACATTCATTGATTTCTCTTGAAAATACTCGTTATTTATAAATAAAAATGAAACCTCTTATAACCAACTTAATACATTTTAAAACACCTCACTCCATTTATTTGTTCAAAAGTTCAACCCAAAAACGTAAATAGCATCCATAAAGATTTATATGACCAAACTTGCGTCTTAAAGTACTTGTATCGCCCAAGTAAATTGCTTAATAAATTTTTTTTATAAATCAAAACCAAACAAAAATATTAAATGCGAGTATTTTAAGCGGATATGGTTAATCCAAATCTTCTTAAATTTACAAATTCAAGTACGGCAAAAAATAATAATATGTATTTAAAATTAATGACAGCATGTTGTGACATTCGACAAATTTTTTTATCGTACTGTACATATTTAATTTGTATATAATATTTTTTTTTCGGTACGGCTTTTTATTTTTCATTTCCGAAAAATTTTATGGCACAAAAAAAAAATTTCCTCCAAAAAATTAATAAATTACAGATAAAGCTTTTTTTTTGTGTGTGTGTGTGTGTGTGTGTGTTTGTATGCGGATATATGTATGCGCCCATTATAAATGTGTTTGTATTTTGTACATATATATAGTTATGTGAAGGGAAACATGTTTTTTTATTAATAATAACATATATATGTACAACAAATTAAAAAATGTGTGGTTTTCATATTTTCCTGGTGCGCTTTCATTTTCATTTTCCTGGTAACCACACAAAGCTTAATAAATATACATAATACATAGTCTTGTTGTGTACACATAAACATGGAGATTTCCGGAGGTTACGATAATATAATGCAATGTTCATCAACTTTTAAATTAATTAACTCTGTTTTGTACGAGTAATACCAGGTAATACGTAAAACTTTAAACCATTGTGTTACAGCATCTACAAAATTTATTATATTGAACTCCTTTCAAACTAATTTGTTATTGTTCATACTTCATTAGTTTATTGTTTCAGCTTCTTAGCACAACTAGTTTTTGTCTGGAACAATTTCTTGGGTGTTTTATAACTAGTTAAAGGGAAAAACTAAAAAATTTTCATCTCATAACTTTTATCTTATATACCCATACGCAATCGTGAAAAGTTATAGTTACGCGAGATGTTGCTGCTTTATTTTTAACTCATTTTTACAATGATAAATTATAAAGTGAAAGATAATAAATTATTTCTTAATTAATCATGTTTTTATGTTGTTGTTGCTGTTGCTATGTTTTCGGAAAAATGTTATAATATATTTTTTTGATGATTCATTAAGAAATTTAATCGAATACCGCGGTTTTCTTTTACAGTGTGCAACATACGATTATTGGGTGTTGGTAGTTTCGATGATACTCGATAGGCAATGGTTTAGCAGTCTCTATGTGTACTGAACATCGATATTAAGCCAGCCTATACAATTTTGCTCAATGTGGGGTTCCTGTCCGCTTTAAGCTGACCTTGAGACACTTTCGTTATTATTTGAAAGATGTACCGCTCCAGTCAAACTACCCACTTGCCAGTGTCCTTGAATTGGACCTGAATAAATAGTACAGGTACCATAAAGACTTATTGATATTTGGGATCTATAAACGTAGTGAGAACACATCTATCGCATATATTGCTGTGTATCTCTTAGCTCGCATCATGTATCGGAATATCTAGATTAGATTGAGTAGCTGGCAAAGACAATGAAGATGGAATAATAAGTTTGGTAACCACAGATTGACATAACTCTGTAAATAAACAATGAACATTTGGCTAATTTTTATTGTAATATATGAAAGTGGGGTAGCCGAAAGTTAAGATCTCTACAAAAGAAGCACGAAAATTTTACACTTAAAGTAGAATATAACAGCCCTAATAAATATTTCTAAATATAATGAAAATATCATGAAAAACTATAATGATCAATTATATAACTTAGAAAAGTGAATTCAACCACTTATCTCGTTTAAGGTCATCTCATGTAACAAACATGAATGTTGAACCCATTACTTACTATATCTATGCCGTTTCTTGTAATGAATTTCTAGTGCGAACCATGTCCTTGAAATGATCAGTGTATGACATTAACTATCGTGATAGTGTCGTGATAGTAACATGATCTTGGGATGATATTTAAAAATGTCGCATAATTTATATTTGAGTGTTGCCATTTCGCAGACATGTAGTTTGGTATTAAAAAATTCTAAAATATGTATGATAAGTCTGTATAATCGTTATATAGTTACGATATCTTAGTCATAAATACTCCTCGTATTTTTTTTAATGATTATGTAGCACTTAGGATAGTATATTTATCCTTAATATGATTGTTTTTGCACAACAAACATACATCACTACTAATAAGGATGGAGGTTGAAAAGGACTATAAGAGTTTTAGTCTTCAAGTTTCATACTTTTGATATTAAGTTTAAATCTTTGTAAAATATACGCCAAGAAAAACGCTCCACAATTCAGCTCATTCCACATTCGTCCACTCCGAACAAAACAAGAGTCCTGGAACCTATTGGTCTTGGCAAATTTAATTTCCAGATTATATCTGTGTAAAGTGGCACGTGGGTCTTGATACACCAGGCATAAGTTCGTAAAGTTCCGATGAGCAATGAACATGAAAGTATTTGTAGAATACACATAAAGCTCCCACGCCACCTGTAGGAAAGAGAATCGAGATTAGAAGATAAATGTACATCCGCGATCATTCTAGATACTCGGCCGTAGACTCAATCGGGAGCAGCCAGATGTGTATTTGGTGCTCCAGCCCGAATGTGAGAATTATACTTTAGTCTGAGTCTTATATAGGTCTTATAAATTGAAAGTGTTTCCGATGGTGTAAAATAAAACTTACATCGTCGTATAAATCCAAGATATCTATAGCTGCACTAATCGCTGCTTTGTTTATTTGTTCATTCCAGGACATTTTCTTTGTTAAAGTCAAGCCGAGAATCGAATATGAGTAAGTGTTGGCCATTTTCATTTTCTTGTGTGCTTTATATTTCTTAGATAAATCACACCACGATGGATGATTATTTTAAAAAAACACTATCATCAAATGAGTGAAGAACTAGTTGGTAAAATGTTTCAAACTTGCTTCTGAGTCCTTTGAAAATTTGTTTGTCCACAAAATGTTATTTATATAAATTCTAGCTCCGGTTTGTTTGACTTGGTAAAGTTGAAACGAGTGATCTGGTGAAGAAATGGTATTCTGGACTCGGTTATTGCAAAAACGTTTGAATCACTGGGAGAACAAAACTTGAGAGTTATGAAAGTGAGGAAGAATAATTTCCAGCTGATATAGATTGATCTATTACACCGATATACAATGAAGTGGAAGTTGAAAAATCCGAAGCGTAAGATATTTTTATTTAAGCCTTAACGGTGATGTTAAGAATCAAAATGAGTCTCTCCTACACAATTATAAAACTGTAGGGCCTTCGATGACATTCTCTTAACGCTTTAATAGTAAATTTACCCGGTTAAATGTATTTTTCGACAGATAGGAGAGTGTGGTTTGGTCTCGTACCCGCACAGGTTTAAATCCTGTCGGCAGTGAATATTTTTTTCATTGCTAATTCAAATTTGGTTGAAAGTCAAATGAGTGTCTTTTTTATCTAAAAATATACTTTCTTCCTTTTTAAAGCCAACTTACACTAAATGTCTATAAAAAAATAAAGTTTCTTTCTGTTTCCGCTCGGGTTCGAACCAAGGACCTTGTGCGTGTGAAGCACACGTGATAACCACTACACTACGGAAACGCTTGATGACTTTTTATCTTAAACTGACCTTATTGTATTACCTTAGATACTTTTTTTATTTATTTATTTAATGGCCTAGCTTTGATGAATGTGTGGAAAAGTTTGTGTGGGAAGTACGAAAGGAAAATAAGAAAATTGTGGCGGTATTTTTGGACATTGAAAGGGCGTATGACTTTGTGGTTCCAAGGAAACTGTATCAAGTTCTTTTAAACTTGGGTTTCTTGTGAATGGGTGTATGCTTTTATGAATGGACGGAAATTAGTTGTGTGTGAAAGGGATTACAGAATGGAAGGAGAGGTGGATATTGGACTTCCGCAAGGGAGTAAAATTTCACCAAATCTGTTCAATCTGTATACGAGCTCGATTCATGGACTAAACTCAGAAGACCAAGTCGTTCTGCAATTTGCAGATGACTTTGTTATAATGGGTAAAGGTCCAAACATTGAAACAGCATGTGATCGAGCTCAAGAATGTGTGGATCAGGTAATCAACTGTTTGACTAATTTAAATTTACGTGTGAATACGAGAAAATGTTGTATGGCTTTTCGAACGCGACAAAGAATTGATGTGCAAGTATATAGTGAAAGTATTGAATATGTGACTTTAACTAGGTATTTGGGAATCTGGATCGATCAACGTTTAAGTTTAAAAGCGCACATGGAGAAATTAACTGATAATTGTAAGAGTAGGTTGAATGTTATCAAAAGGGTGAGTAAACCGAAATGGGGTGCTCATCCTGGGGTGACTGACATGCTACGGAAGGCACTAGTGCCCTCCAAAATTGCGTATGGAATGAGCGTGTATGATGATGGTTCTAAAGTTGGGTTTAACGCGTTAATGAAAATTGAGAATGCATGTGCTAGAGTTGTATTGGGAGCGATCAATTCAACCTCAATACACACTTTATGGTCTGAAATAGGTGATACACCTCTAAATTATAAGAGAGAGTGGATCACTGTGCGTGAAACTGTACGAATGATTATGAAAGATTGCAGGCAGAAACAGATTTTAGGGAAACTCAAAGAACCCGCTTGATTTTGGAGAATATGAACATATTCGACAAGATTCAAAAAGAGGTACCAACTGTTCCTCCTGCAAATCTGGTGGTATGTTTGAATTTTGGAGGCACAACAAAAGCTTTGATGAATGAGTTATCAGTTACAAGAGAATTTCGCAAGATGCAAATGAAATATTTTGCTCATTTGTCTGTGTATACAGATGCTAGTGTGAATAATGATCGTGTGGGTGTTGGAATTTACATTCCAGCACTAAAAAAAGAGAAAATGTTAAGAGTAAATGATGGCATCTGTATAATGAATGCTGAATTGATAGGGATTATGGAAGGAATCAAGTTGGCAATGAGTGGCGGGAGAAGGAAGGTTCTTTTACTATCCGACTCTCTGAGTGGTTTAGATTTAATAAGTAAGGGAGGGGGTACTCAGAGCAATGTTTATGTGAATAAGTTGTTTCAGTACCTTCAATCTTGTGGGAGTAAAGTTGTTCTTCAATGGATACCTTCACATTTACAGATTGAAGGTAATGAAAGAGCTGATATGCTTGCAAAAAGGGGTTGCTTGATTGAGGATGTAAATGTATATGAATTTATGGATGCTAGAGATGTACTTCGTATGTTTCAGGTGAATCTGTGGAGAAAATGGGAGAGTGAATTTGTGCGAAAAATTCAAATAAAAGGCAAGAAGTACTTTGAATGGTGTAGTGTCCCCTTAAAAGAACCTTTCTTTAAGGAAATCAAAGGAGACACTACAATGATTCGAACAATGGAGCGTGTGAGATTGAATCATGGAAATTGGAAGGAATGTCTGTATAAACGTCATTTGAGTGAAGAAAATGTGTGTAATTCTTGTATGGTTGTAGAGGACATTGAACATTTGCTTTTAAGGTGCAACAAATACAGTCACAATAGAGCAAACTTTGATGTCCTCATAAGTGCAAGGAGTGTGAATGAAATATTTAAAAGGGGTATAAGTGGATATATGGCTATGTATGAGTTTATTAAAATGAATGGTATTGAAGTATGAAAGCGGATCGATGCGTGAAAGATGAATAAATGAAACTTAAATCAAACATTGTATTATATAATTTTAAATTAATTATTGTACAAAATAATTGTTAATTCAATAATTAAAATGTAAATTGTGAAGAAAACGGGCCAAATGGCTCCTATTATTTGGAGCTAGAGCCATTAAATAAAGATAAAAAAAAAAAAAAAAAAATCTACAATAATATGGAGACATCTTGCCCATTTTTAAATATTACAAATAATTATTTTACAATGATTTTAATTTTTAGTTGTTATATTATTTTTGATGGATACTTCAGCAAGGCAGTAACATAAATCAAGGCCATCTTGCAACTTACTTTTTCGTCAAAGGAAAGGGCAAAAATGTTGGACTGGTCTTAAATCGACGCTTGAAAGGTGTAAATCAGGTAACAAACGGCTTGGCAGAGTTGAATCTGAGAGTGGATCCTAGAAAATATTGTTGTATGGCACGAAAACAAGAATTCATGTACCTATATATGGTGAAACTACTGAATATATTACTCTGATAAGATATCTGGGAATATAGATCGATCAAATTTTAAGGTACATGTGGATAAATTAGTCGATAACTGTAAGAATCGATTAAATGTAATCAAAATGGTGAGTAAACCAACATGAGGAGTTCATATGCAACTAGAACACTCAAGTCGACCCCATACACGCTGAATTAAATGATAGCGATTGGAGGGAAGATGGCTTACCAAAACATGTATCCTAACAATCTGCGGTTTTATGTTTGAAATTTGGAGACATAACAAAAAACTAAACAAACTAGTTATTGAATAAGAAAGAATTTAGAAGAATGCAAATGAATCACTTTGGATACGTGGAAGTATATACAGATTACAGGAAGAATTTAGGACCGAATGGAGGCTGAAATTTGTAGCATCAGCACCATAACCGCGAAGTTAATTACAATTATGAAAGGAATCAAGTTGACAGTGAATGAACAGAGAAGGAGAGTAGCTCTATTCTCCGACTTTCGAAATGGATAAAATTTAATAAAGGGGAGAAGGGTTCTCCGAGCAGCATGTAAGTATGTATAGAAATGATGTATGAGTTCCTCCAATTTATAAGTGGAATCTGACTGAACTGTTACAAATGTAATACTTCAGTCTTTGACAGAATTAAAACGAAATATCAGTGTAAAAGTGAAATATCAGTGTGAAAGATCATTGTGTGTAACCTTGGATAGATATGCTCTCCTTTACTTTCTGGTAAATGTTCTTTTCCACGATGAAAACTGAAATCGGATAGAAATTATTGATGCTCTAACTCTATAAGGGTGGCTGAGACCAAGTGTTACCAATTGAAAACGCTGTAATTTTTTAATTTTGATTATTTTTATTGAAATTTCGTGGAATATGTTGAAAACATATTACATTTTATGAAAAACATGTTACTGCTCGATATAACCTCCTTTGGCTTTGATTATTTGATTCAATCTTCCATAGAAAGCATCGCATGCTGACCGTACGTGGGCTTGCGGAATTTTATTCCATTCTCGAACAAGAGCTGACTTCAATGCATCAATACTTTCGTATTTTTAAGTGGACACCTTACTCTCCAAAATGGACCATATGGAGAAATTCATAGGATTCAAGTCTGGTGCTGCTGAATTGCTGTGTCGCTCGAGCTTTGTGTGACAGTGCCGAGTCCTGTTGGACTGTCCAACGGTTCGTACCAAAGTGCTTACGTGCCCAAGGTAGCAAAGCATCGTTTAGGATCTTTTGGCGGTACATCTCTTGGTTTACCTTGACTCCATGTTCGATGAAAACAAGAGGAGTGCGTCCATCTGCAGTAACTGCAGCCCAAACCATAACATAAGCTGTTGATTGCTTGCGCCTGGCAACTCTTGTGTCCAAATTATCGTTGGACTTGTGCTCTAACCAAACACGATCATTTTGTTTACTCACATACTGTTGAATGGTGAAAATTTTCTCATCAGAAAAGACAATTTTTGGAATCTCATCACGTTCGGCCAAGGCCTTCAATGCTCGTGTTCTTTCAAGCCTAATTTTTTTTTGTGCCTCCGTAAGATCTTGAACTTTTTGTATCTTGTAGGGCTTCAAGTGTAGTTCATTTTTCAATATGGTTTGAATGCTGTATCGTGAAACATGCATAAGTGCGGCTAATTGATTGACACTTTGACGATGAATTCGTTGGATTCGTTTCTTCACCTTTCGTATAATTTCTTTTGATGTTGCTGTCTTTTTAGGACCGCCTCTGTTACGTTTAGCGATGCCACCAGTTTCGTTGTATCGAGTGGTGGTTCGATACACAAACATTTTATTCACATTCAAATGCTGGAGCTGACGAACTATTGCTGTTTGTGAATTTCCACCCAAATACAGTGCAATTACACTATTACGTTTGAATTCCATTACGATTTTTTTATCAAGATATTAATTTAGAACAATTATTTATTTACCACATATAAACAACTAACCAAACTTCAATCTGTCAAAAAATTGACGCGTGAAAAATGACAACTACACAAATGACAGCAGAGTGAAGTTAGTAACATTTGGTCTCAGCCACCCTGTATATACTTAATGACCGGTAAAATAATATTTAAAAGCAATACTCATTGCTTCCAAAACTGCTTTTACTGTGCATGGACCATCGTGTTGAGAAAAATTACAATTCTCTCTTTCAATATATACAGAACTGGAGTGTGTATTGAATTCTATTAAATATCATCATCTAACAGCAGACATAAAGCTATCATTTTTACACTAAAATAAATTGGATCCCATCGAGTAAATGAGCATACACTGCCTTTGCATATTTTTCTGAACCACAATTGGTAAACAATTGAACTAATATTTGATCAAGCATTTCAGTATTCATCGAATCAAAGAACTTTAGGCTTATAATTTCGTTAAGGCATTTCGTTCATCTGCATGATAGACTACAAAGTGCTTACATTCATGACTCTACATACAAACAGGAGGTCTTGGATAACTTTTCGCATCTACCTCCCTATAATTGAGATTTGAATCCCACTATTTTTCTGCTTCGATGGCCGCAGCTTTTAGCAGTGCGAAGTTATTTGACGTTGCAGATTTGCTAGTTTAGTATTATGCTACCTTCAGATCGATGAGGTTAAAATCGTAATAATGAATGAAGTATCAAGTTTCATAATTTCCGCAAGCTTATACATGTAATTGAAACGGATACCAACATCATATTAAACGCTCTTTCACGCTACACTGTATTAACCCCTATATTTTAATATATTTTCTATATTTTCAACATTCTTATCTCCGTATAATATAATATATTTTTCGACGAAAGGGTTAAAAAAAATATTACTGAACGATCTCAACTTTTTGTTGATGTCAAAAACATTGATTTTTTTACATAAATTTTTTTTTCCATCGTCGTCGTTTAATAATAAATTTTTATATCTTTGATACCGCGAAAATGAAAAATGATAAAAGTTTTCGTATTTTTCGCTGTTTAATGTATCTCCAACAAACAGCAAGCAAAAAAATAAAAAGAAAACAGCACCGAAAGAAATATGACAAAACAAAGTATATAATAAAGAGTTACATTTTCTTATCTTTTATCTTAAAGCTTTCGGTATGGAGAAAACAAGCAAAATATTCTTTTTTCGTTTTTTTTATGTAGACACACAGCAGTGACAAGAAATTAAATTCGAAAATCGAATGAAAATCAATAAATTTATTTTGTTACACATCTATAGATGGAAAAGAAATAATATATAAAGTTTTTTTTTTTCATCTTGTGTAATATTGAATGTGCGCTTCTCTCAGATCGAGTTCTATATATACATTATAGTATGTACATTTCTTTTTCGATAGCAAATTTGTAATCAGAAAAGTTACAAGCCGTGAAATTAACTTCAGATAATTGAAAATATATAATAAAATAAATTTACAGAACAAAAAAATAAAATACTTTATTCTATTATTTCGTCAGGTTGATAGATATTTTATTCTTTTGGGTGGTGTATAGATTCTATATACGAGTATAATAATACAATTGGGAGAGATGAGTTGAAATTTTCTAATCTTTGGATGACATTTTATTTCTCGAACTGTAGTGTTTAAAATAACATGGATATATAAATTAAATTTAGGATGTCAAAAAAATATATTTGTACATATAAGCGTATATATTCGGAATACACATTAATTAACAACATTATACACTTTGTGCTCTCGGAAAATTATGAAATATATGTTTATTTCAATACAAATATTATATAATATTTTGAAGCTTTATTCAACGACAAATAAGCTTTATACGAGGGAAGTAATAAAAGTTGACAAAAAAATCTTCTCGTATTTATGTATTCTTAATCTTTGTCTTTTTTACCTTCTCTACAAAATAATGGCCATTGATTTCAATACCTATTGATCCACTCAAAACAGTATTAAAAATCTAGCTCATCATGTTCATCATTAACCGGAATGATTATCTGCGCTTGTAGTATCAGCAATATATTGCCCCCCAAGATACAATCTGAAACAAGATTATACTTATCTTTTCTAAACACTAAGAAGTCTTTTTAATTAACGGTGACTATATTGCAAAAAAAATCTTTTGGTGTTCACGGTTTATTTCTGCTAAAGGAAAAGAATTGTTCGCAGCATGCAAACGACTTAAATGCGAGTTTCACTCAGACGGTGCATCAACCTATTTGCCAACTGATATCAGTAAGACTCCAGATCTTATACACTTCTTTATTACAAAAGGGATTGCAGCTTATTATATTCATATAAAGGATAGTAAAAGTTTATCATCAGATCATAGCCAAACAATGAATATGAAAGTGGGCAACGCCAAAGTAACGAACTAAAAAACCAATTGGGATATCTTTCAAACACAGTTTTCAGAAAGGATTACTCTGCAGAACTCAAAACAGAACCACCCAGGTGGCGCAGTATTTAAAGCTGCGGCAGTTGGAGCGGGAGGTACCCGGGTTCGAATTCCGATAGGGCAGGATGCAAAACGGATTTCTCACCATACGATTACAATCGGTGGTGTGAATGAACACATCTGTGACTCCCTATTGGAGTGCAGAATTCATGCGCCAACCAATCTTCCATATCAGTACTATAGGCTGTCATGGAACTAATGCAATGTGCAGATGTTTCTACGTAAACCGGACCTATAGCCGTACGTTCTAGATTTCGCTGTAATGGCGTAAGGTAAGGACGTACGAATAAGCCAGCCACGAAAGAGTTGGAAGTGCCTCGAGCCCCGAAACAGATATTATAGAGATAAAACAAACAAGTCCAAATAGAAGACGAACAAGATAAGCTCACCCATAATATCCAAGCTCATCCACAAAGTCGTGCGTACGAAAGCACTCCAAGCACTGATTATTCATTATGGAAAGCTACTTACTTATAACCCTAAAAGACCCAAACATCAGGTTCCTCCAATTAAAAATAAAATTGAACTCGAAATGCTAAACAAAATTTGTTTGCAAATAACCTCGAAGAAACATTCCAACCTCCTAAAAAAAAATCAATTATTGAAGAAAGGAATCTTATTCTCTCACATCAGAAAAACATTATACGATAGAACAAGTATATCAAATTATTGATGTAATCAAAAAATCACAATAAAGCAATAAATATGCTCGACCATATTCGTTTATGTAGTGCAAACTTTTGACAATGTATGGAACCAGGGACTAGAATTCAAACTTCATCGAGATTTCCGGATCAATTTTCATAAATTTAAAATCATTCAGAAGAACTTTTGAGCAAAATCTGACTTCAGAAGAACTTTCGACTAAAATGAATACTCCCACCTAAAAAGAATAACAGCAGGTGTACTACAAGTGAAGGTTCTTGCACCAATCCTTTGTCTTCTATATAATAGAGATAAACCAATTACAGAAGCAACAATGGTGATTTTTGATGATGAGCAACACCTGCAACCGCAAAGCACTTCCATGATTCCACTAGTAAATTGCAGAAGGCTACTACAACCAGAGGGTCGATTCTGGTTCTGTGAAAAAATTGCGTGAAAAAAAAATTTTCATTTCTTTTTTCACACACGTTTTTCATTTTATATTTCACAAAACTAAATTATGCGATTTTCGTTGACCTTATGAAAAAAACTTGCTGAATAAACCGTTTTCATTTTGGACTAGATTGCTGAATACATTTTGACACTTTATTTTTAATATACATCTGTCAAATATATTATTGTATTATCATTAATAATATTAATATTTAATTAATAATATAATGAGCTCTTATGCTCACTTTATTATAGAGAGGGGCAGAAGAAATCGGCAAGGATGCATGTGTAAAACGAAAAATTGCAACACAAGATTTAATGATTTTGAATTAATATTAAAAGTGTCTGTTATTTTATTTTTTATTTCATTAAATTATTAAAAATATTTGCCAAAATATTTAGTTTTTGTTTATCAATATTCAATTTCTCTTCATTTTTATCATCTTGGCCAAATAGTTTTCTTCATTCATCACGTTTGGTCTGTCGCGTTTAGTTCTTCTGACTGATGACCGAGTAAAAGTTGGTGCTTGAGCATCCACTGACTGCACGGTTAAGTTTATATCAGTTTCAATATCCACTGATGTCCCTGGAATTCGTGGAACCTCTTTAGCGATTCCCACTGATTTGCAAAAGTTAGTTGATGGCTGAAAGCTGCTTGATGATCGAATCTATGGATATAATATCAATTATTGTAATAAATGAAGTTATGATAGCATTAATTAATTACACAATGGATTGTTGTGGGTTAAGTTCTAACAAATTAACATCTCCCTCCATCAATGACTTATGGCATTATTCTTATCCCCTGCTCAAGTGTGGTTAATGGTTTTATGGCTTTTGACCTTCTTTCTCTTGTTGGTTGTGGCCTTTATCAGTGAGTATCTCTCTTTTGCGTACAATCTGAAATACAAAATTAATGCGCCAACCCATCTTCCATGTCATTACTATAGGCTGGCATGGAGCTATGCAATGGACCTATAGCCGTACGTCGTAAATTTTAAAATATATTTGAAAATCCATCAATTATAATTTTTTATCTAAATTGTACATTTTCTAGTTTAAAAAGAAGTGATGCAACATAATTTTTGTATTTTCACAGCCAAAATAGTCGGTGAAAAAGTTTTTTTCATATGAAAACATTTTGTCGTATTTCTTTTCATATCCATAGAACGAGAATCGAAAATGAATATTTCTCACTGAAAATACTTTTCACTTTACTTTTCACAGAACGAGAATTGTGTGAAAATATTGCGTGAAAAAAACTTCTCATTTCTTTTTTCACACACGTTTTTCATTTTTATGTTTCACACAACCAAATTATTCGATTCTCGTTGACCTTATGAAAAAAATTTGCTGAGGTAGGCTGAATAAATCGTTTTCATTTCGTACTAGAGTGCTGAATACATTTTGAAATTGTATTACAAGTATTATTATATATATCTGTCAAATATATTGGTATATTATCATTATCAATAATATAAATTAATAATATATAATGAGCTCGTATGTTCAATTTATTGTAGAAAGGCGCAGAAGAAATTTCGGTGTTTATCCAAGGAAAGAGTTCTATTCTATAGTCCTGAAAAAGCCGGAAAAATAATCAATGCGTGTGCTGTCCATCATATTTTAATAATAGCTCGTATTCCTTTACCGGATGATATATCAGAGAACGACGATAGTGATGATGAAACTGAGACTGCAGAAATATATAGCCAGCCAGTTTTAACCAAAGCCCGTAGAGTACAATCAGATATAGTGACTCTATACTTCAATTAAATTTAATAATTTTGAATGAATATTAAAAGTGTGTTTGTTTTTTTTTTTATTTCATTCCAACTATCCAAAATATTTTTTAAAATGTTTTGTTTTTGTTTCTCAATTTTTAGTTTTGCTTCTTTAAGTTCAATGTTTTTTCCTCCAATTTCATCATCTTTGCCAAATAGTTTTCTTCATTCATCATCACGTTTGGTCTGGTGCGTTTATTTCTCCTAACTGATGGCCGAGTAGAAGTTGGTGCCTGAGGATTCTCTAGCTGCGCGGTTAGGATTATATTTGTACTTGGAATTAGTGGAACCTCTTCAACAATCCCCACTGAGTGCAGAGGACTGTTTCTGGTTGAGAGCTGCTGGATGGTCGGATCTATGTAAATAATATCAATTATTTTAATTAAAAAAAATCTTGTAGGTATTAATTAACCCTACAATGGATTGTTGCTCGCCAAGTTCTAGCAAATCAGCGTCTCCATCAACGATTTATGGAGTCATAATTCCTAAAACCCTCTTCTCAAGTTCGGTTAATGGTTTTATGACTTTAAAACCATTAACCCCGCTTTTATTGGTCATGGCTTTAATCAAGGAGTGTCTCTCTATTGCGTATACAGTCTGAAATAAAATGGTAAAATAATAATGGATTTGAAAAATTGGGTTATGAAACTAACTTTTGATCTTTCCAAAATTTTCTCCACTTTGAGCCATCTTTATTTGCCCTTCCTAATACATTTAACTGTGCCCAAATAGTTGCAGCCCGCATCGCGTGTCCGAAAAATTAATGAAAATCTTAAAAATAAATATTCACAGCCTATTGCATACATTAGTTACATATACTTAACGGTATTGTCACATTTAAAATAAAACGGAAAATAACCTTGCATATTTTTTTTAAATTTAATTTTATACAAATTACAAATTAAATTTTAACTATATTTGGCAATCCGACAATTATAGATTTTCATCTAAATTAGGAGACTAGTAGGCCTACAGCGCCGAAAAAAGGAGTTAGTAATCAAATTGATTATTATGCAATGTAAAAAACTAAATGGGTACAAGACTCAGACGTAATATAAAAATTTAAAAAAAAATTATTTCCGCTCTACTGTTAAAGGTCTTTGCCACATGAGGGTTTGAAATTTCAAGGTTTCAAATGCAGCTATACCATGGCTTAAGCTCGGCCTTGGGAATTTCGTCGGGCTGAACAAAATAAAAATTAACACATACTTATCCCATCATACACACACATCGTCTGCTGTTCATGGTTTGTCATTCATCGCCACAGCTAATATTTCCGTAAAGATCCACGTTGTTTTCAGATATCGGTTTAATTTTTTTGGTTTAAAACAATCACCTAGTACTATTCGCATACTTATCTTATTTTGCTTAGGGGGTGAAACTACATATATCTTCCAACCGACATTGTTGAATTTTTTCCCTTCCTGTCCACAATTTTATTTTTAACTTTCGTTCGTGTTCTTCGTTTGCTCTTTATATGTTTCTCTTTTAGTACCTCGTTGAATTCGATCACAGCGATTCGTTTTAAAATTTATATCCGCACTGTAAAACTTATTTAATTATTGTTATGGGTTATACAGTTACTCTTCAACGATTCGATTTTCTGATCGACAGTTTTTCATCGGAAGAGCGCAACAACCTTTAACTGAAGTAAACTGATCTCATTACTATTGTAACTGATTTTTGTTGCTTAGCTTTTACGGGTGGGTTTGCTCATATTGGCCTCCATACCATGGTTTGGTTTCCAGATCGTACTTATAGAACCAAAATTAATTTATGTATGAAAAATTTAGGAAATGCCCTACTATTTTTGGGCCTCAGTTAAAATGAGTGTGGAACCAATAGAGCAGAACTTTACCAGAGCCTCAGTAATGGTATGAATCAGAGGACGATTTTGGTCGATTTTCTCGGGGCTCCTCCTCTACATAAAAATGTTCGGTCGATTCAATCATTCCAAGTGCAATTTGGGTATCATTTAATATTTCTAGTGGCTTAAGTTTACGAAAACCGAAGGTGGTGGGAATTTGATCTGATACATCCTTAGCTATTTTGCCTTTCGTCGTCTTCATTGGAAACGATCGAATTTTTGGGTTTTAAAATAAATATAGGCGACTACCTAGTAAGCGAACTTTTGTTACTCCCCTCGTATAGATACTGAACTATATACTCTGCTAAATGACATTAATTACTTTCTATATAAATTAAACAGTATTAATAACGCCAAAGTAAATATTTTTTTCCAGCGTTTCAACGTAACACAAAAAAGGGAAAATGAATTATGGGAATTTTCATAATTTTTTTTGTTTTTATAGTGTGCCATGGCACTAAATTTAATTATAATAAATTATATTATAATACACACATATATACTTAACATTGTCGTGATGTTAGTGGTGGCTGATTATGTACATGTATGGATATGGTACATGTCGGTTGTGATGTTTATTGAATTGAAGTGTTTTTTTGTGTACTCGGCCCTCCTCTCGCCATCAAAACCTGTTGGGGAAACTTGGTTCGTACGTTGGTAACGTGTATATACAAAAAACCAAATGTATCCATATATAAAATTAAATATCTAGTTTTTTTTTTAAGTTTGACCTGCTGTGGCAAATATAAATGATTCTGTTAGAATTGAAAACTTATTCCAAAAAGTGAAAACCTCACAAAAATAATTATATTAAAAATTAAAATAAAAAACTTTTATGTTTTAAGTTACAAAATATAAATGTTTTTTTTTCTGTAGTTTTGTTGGAATTTTACTAAAGCCACATTTTAACTAGAAATTGTACCTAGAATTCAGATTAAACATAAAAAAATGAGAAGAAAATTCCAAAGAAAAATCTATACTGATCTGTATATGAAACCCAATTAAAAAACTTTAAATTGGTTTATACAAATGAAAAAAAATATTTTTTATTTGGAATACAAATGGCAACAATTTTAGTAAATGGTACAAGTATAGGGTTAGGTTTACTTCGAAATTTTTGTTCTTTGATTTTCCGACTAATAACGATAAGCCCAATTCGTAAGTATCGTAATCGCGAAATCTTCAACTATTGGATTAATAACAATTTACTGTATAACTGGCTCAAATTTTGTTTCGAAGAACTGCAAAAGCTTTTCTTCCCTCGAATATATTAAAAAGGACTAAAAGGTTGTTTATATATATAGAAAGTTTATCTTGAAATTAAGAGAGGCCATATACTAGCGAACTTTATAAACTTTTATGATATTTTACAAAAGTGGAAAGTAAAAATTAACTTAAAAGCTTATTTTCAGCTTGAACACAAATTATGAAACAAAGTTTATCTTACTAGGAAAATTTAACGGAATCAAATTGCTATCTGTACGAGATGATAAAGGCAACAATTTTATGAAGAGCTTTTGACTATTCTCTCCTTACGGACTTCATGAAACTTCATGATAATATATATATATATATATATATATATATATATATATATATATATATATATATATATATATATATATATATATATATATATTTATATATATGTATATACAGTTTAACCTCCTAATAAGACCACTCTTTAATCGAACCAATTCCAAATCGGACCACTCAAGGTGTTGTAAAAATGGTTTTCCATACAATCATACCTCCCTAATCTAACCACCTCCTAATAGGACCTATGGACCGCTTAATTGCTTAAAATTTGATTTTTCACCTCTTATTGCGACCATAATTTTTATTTTGGTATAATTTTTGTAAAACACACATAATAATTGTATTGGTCTTATCCACATATACATATTACATACGAGTATAATACGTTACATTACCTATTTAGTATATGTTTTATGTATGTACATGCATATTTTGGAAAAAATAACGGTTTTGTTCCAGTTATATACCTTGTAATATGGCATACGTTCATCGACAGATGGTTTATATTTAGTTAAGAAAAAGATTTCATTAAAATAGGGTCTATGTAATTAATTACATAATCGATAAATATACGATAAATAATAATTTATAATATTTTTGTTAAGCGACTTTTGAGTAAGTAAATTTGCCCGTATGATAATATTAATTAATCTGTATGTCGTATGAATATAATACGGATCTACATTATTTATTTATTTGAATTGCAATAGGAAAATGTCTAATTAATCAAGGCAGTATAAGGAATTAAGTTTAGGTGAAAAACTTAATTTAATTGAAACTGCAGAAACCGAACGTTTGTCCGAACACGTCAATTAGGAGAAAAATTTAATATAAGCAAGACACAAGTGCAAAGGATATTGGCGAGTAAGTTCACTGTTAAGATCATTGTATTTTGGATCATTGAAAAGAAAGAGGGTAGCATCCTGTACAAAATACGGAGTTTTGGACGAAAAACTCATTCAATGGGTAATGATGGCACGATCGAAAAATCTACAAATTTCTGGTACACTTCTGCAGTCTAAAGCCTTAAAAATGGCCGAATTGTTAAATTTAACTGATTTTTCCGCGTCAAATGGATGGTTGCAAAAATTCAAAGATCGGCACAATCTGCATTTTGTGTCTTTAAGCGGAGAAGGTTCATCAGTTAATATGGTTGTTGTCGAAAATTACCGTGATACTTTAGTTGTATATTGACACATAATTATGAACCAAAGAATATTTTTAATTTGGATGAGACTGGACTCTTTTTCCGTGCAACGCCATCCAGAAAAATACAGTAGAAAAAAGAAAAATGCATCAGCGGAAAAATGTGCAAGGAGTGGTTGACTGTCGCACTATTGTGTAATATGGTTGGTGAAAAAGAACCTCTATCATACGTTTGATATTTCCTGGCGATCCAAAAAAAAGGCCTGGATGACATCTATAATTTCACCAGGAGTGGATGAATAACTTCAACAAAAAGATGTCAAAACAGAAACGGAAAGTTATTCTATTTTTAGATAATGCGCCATGTCACCCAGACAAACAATATAGAATTGTGAAGTTTCAATTTTTTTCACCTAACACGACATCTTCATTGCAACCTGTAGACCAGGGGATAATTAGAAGCTGCAAAATTCATTATCGCAATCTGTTAATGAACCGATTGGTCGTAGCCATTGATGAATCAAATGGAGTTGAAGATTTGTCGAAGAAAATAAATGTATTAGATGCTTGTTCATGGTTAACAGAAGCATGGAACAAAGTAACACCTGGAACTATATCAAATTGTTTCATAAAAGCAGGTTTTGGAGATGGCAGGCAAGAGACACAAACAGAAGACGTTGTTGAGTCAAATGGAATTAAAGAAGATTGTCTCGGATTCGACGAAAATTTACAAATTTTTGATGAACTACCAAATAATTGGGAAGAAGATTTATTATTGTCGCTTAGCTCGCCACCACAAAATGTTTCCGCTTATAAAAGCTCATCATCCGATGGAGACGAATCTATTGTGGAAGAAGTTGCTCCTACTGATGTAGGTTTTCATTCGTTGAAGTACAAAAAAATCGGAACAAAAACTGATCGAGAAGGAAATCTCATTAAAAAAAGTACAAACAAAAATTACATCGTACTTTACCCAACCTGCCTCAATTTAAAAAATGTTGAACGATAATATAATGCACTGTGCAATAATTTAGTACTACCTTGTGATTTAAGTAATATGTAGTAAATTACATATGATTGATTTTAAATTGAATGTGATATATAAAGACATAACTATACTCACATAATTGAAATTAAATACATACAAAATTATTTTTGTTTTGTTTAAATTGAATTAGAGTTTTATTTGATATACATACAAGTACGATGTATAAGTACGTAATAGCATGTACTTAATATGGTATGAATATAATGTACATAGAAATTGAGGTTTTTTTTTTGAAATTCTCAAATCGGACCACTTTTGACTGATCCGAAAGCGTGGTCTTATTAGGAGGTTAAACTGTATATATAAACATATACATATATATATATATATATATATATATATATATATATATATATATATATATATATATTTATATATATATATATATATATATATATATATATATATATATATATATATATATATATATATATATATATATATATATCAGCAGTTATCATAACAATTATAACATAGAAACATCTCAACAGCTGATCGGCTATTGAGAAATGTCTCTATCTTTCAAAGGCAGTATTGTATCGAAAGAAACGCATCTGCTTGCATTTTAGTACGTCAGTTCTTCTTCAATCATGTAGTCATCGAGATTTATCGTGACAGAATTAGTTTGATCAATGTTTAAATATTTTTGGGATGATAAGTTTGTCGGCTGAATTTTTTCGTCCACTCATCCCAAACCACTCAATACACGTCATAGTTTCATTTCTCTTTCTCAATTTTAATTCTATTTTCAGTCAGACACCAAATTTTCGTCATCCCATATTCATCTCTTTCCGTAAATCCAGCCTTACAAAAACAAGTGTAGATAGTTGTGGACGCTTTATCAACCATCCAAACCGATGATATCATTTTAACAGTATCAAGTAAACTTATATCAATTTGCATATCTTTGGCTGTAATTAACTCTGATGTTTGCTTGTTTGTTGGATGACTGCTATACCGAACACTTAGACCGGAATGGTCCGTTGTTATATCACTATATGTACGGATATAGGGAAGATTTACGTAGACTCATCTGTGCATTGCATAGCTCCATGTCAGCCTATAGTACTCACATGGATAATAGGACGGCCCATGGATACTAAACTCAACAGGAGATCGAGAAGTGTTCATTCACACCATCGATCGCACTGTCCAAACAATCGATGGTGAAAAATCTCTGTTTTCATTTTACTTTTATCGGTTCCAGTTCCAATTTAGAACTTCAGGAGCTTCTATTTTTCAATTTAAGGAATAATTCTACTAATAGAAGTTTTACTGTATATATAAATCTCTATACCTTGTATGATCTGAGATGACTCATGAAACTGTAGTTGTTTTGAGAGCATTAACACGTAAAATCAGAAAAGTACGGGTCGGTTTGAACTGGCAGAGTGTTTGTTCAGGCTGGTGGTTAATATATAACGGTGTTTTGGTGGTAGAAAATATTTGAACTTGTCAAAAATTGAGTTTCTGCAATAAGTCTACAAAGAGAACAGTAATTTACCAACTTCGATTTGGTGAAAAAAAAGAAGAAACGTGAAGAAGAATTAATTTAAGAGAAGATGTGTCGTATAGCAAGTGAGTTAATTTAACCAAACTTGAATCACATAATTATGCTTGTTCTCCGAGACGAGTAAGAACGGCAACCGCAAATGTAATATAATTTACTCCTTGATTCGGTATATGATGGTAATGTTTAGAAACGTCGTGTTCTGCGAGTCAATAAGTGTCAATAAATAATTGTTAGTAAATCCCCATACAATAGTACAAGGTCGGGGGATTCTAATTGGAAGAACCATATACTACGTCTCAGATTTTTTAATTTTTAAAATGACCTGCGCTGCTGATTGCATTAGTGAATGTAATATAATCACTTTCGAAGTTTATTGGAGACGATGGCTATTAATTTGATAAATGGATACAGGATGTCCAACCATGGAAGATTCTGCTGTTATCGACTACTGTATAAACGTCATATACGCTTTGAGCATAAAAGGGTGATTTACGAAATACTTGCAATGTATGAAGAAATAAATGATAAAGTGATAGTAGAAAAACCAATCGAGAACACATTACCAAAATTAACTGATCGCAAACAATGTACGAGATACCAATGGATAATAATGTGTTGCAACCGATGCGGTATCGGAACATCATATTGCCTATAGTTATAAAGTTTTTGGACATCTTTCAACAAAATGCGACTATGAAGAGCAGAGTTATTATTCGCTGCTGTCTTTGGGTTTATATCTAGTAACTAATAAAAACCGATTTGAGGTAGAGACTAGAGTTGGTGTCTTAATCTGAATACCAATCCTTCAGGTTAGTAATAAAAAAAAGTCAAAAACACATTTTTATGGAATTGATTGCCTGTTTCAATTCTTGGATTCTTCAATTCAGGTTGGACATGATGTATCTTTGTCGTTATTGGCGACTGCATAAACAACTTTTTTTTTACGTTTAGTTTTATTAGTTTTCAGGGCAGACTTTTAGACTGCCCTAGATCCTTGTAACTGTCAGAGCTCCTACACCTAACACGCGATCTTTCAAGTAAAGGTTGATAGCTGTCTTAATGCTTTCCATTTGTTTGTAACATTCGTCAAAAGATCGGTTGTGGAGCGGCTTTTGCGGAAGCCATATTGTTTATCTGAAATTATTTTATTTATCTCAAGATAATGCACCAATTGTTGATTAATGCATGTCTCAAAAATTTTAGCAACGGCTGACACAATTGATATTTGCCGGTAGTTTGAAGGGTCAGTTTTATCACCACCACGTTGAAGAACCGGTTGGAGTCAAGTCACCCCTTCAATATTCGAATAGGAATGTTGACAGGATCCATTTTGGAACCACAATACGGCATTGACGGAGGCGTAACTCCATCTGGGACAACTAACGTCGAGTTCGAAGTGAAGACGCTTGCCAGTAGATCGGTCTGCAAATATGGATCCACCACCAAAGCATCATCTGCAAATTTCAATGCTGAAATAGATGTTTTAGAAATATTGGCAACCGATGCGAGCATCTGGTTAAAGTTGCGATCGGAGATTTTCAACTCGGAAGTCTTAGCGGCTTTCTTGTTGTCAGCTCTTTTCGCACAGATTTTTTTTACAGATGTTACGCGTGGCCTTATATTTTTAAAACGAAATTTCGTTGCGTTTATGTTTCTTGTGCTCAGATTTATTTTGTCTGGCTGAAAAGATTTTAAAATGAGGATTGGGATTGGAAAAGGATGATGGAATATATTTATTCATTCCATGTAGAACAGTTTAGGTGATATTGGAAACGGCGTCGTCTATTTGATTGTTATAAAAACAATGGCTCTCCCACGGGAAATGTTGAAAAAATGACTGTAACCCATCATTGTCAGCCTCGTTAAAATGCCATAGACGCCTTGGCTGCTGTCTAAATTCTGGTGGTGTTGCGACAGATATTTTTACTGCCATGGTCAGAATTTCCAATTCCAGCCTCGACAGGCGCGTCCATGGAATGCGGATTTGTTGTAACACAATGATCCAGAATATGACTGCTCGTAGAATTTTGACATTCAAATGTGGAATCAATCTGCGTAGGGTCATGCGAAACAGCAAGCCCTGGGTCTGACGCCCAGCACAGTTCGTATTTTGGTGGTTCAACCATTCTTTATGGTGGGCATTAAAGTCACCAACCATAATTAATCCGCAGTAGGGATGTTGATTGCGAATGTCATCACATTTGTCTGACAAAACCTCGAAGAAATTCATAGTTTCTGAATCCGTTTGATAGAGTGATCTATTTAAACTAATTAAAAAAAGGATTTTATTAGGGAGGGATATTTTAAGTACAATAGTATGAGCGGTCTTTGAGAAAATTTCGTACTTATGATTTCGAGCGTACGGTATGTGGTCTTTAATGAATATGCACACTCCACGTTGCAACTCGAATGATTGTTCGAACTGGTAGCGCTTGAAGTAGAATTAATTCTCGTAGATGTTATGAGATACTTTTGTTTCCGGTAGCACTAATATGTCGGGTCTGCGTGATTCGAGATGTTGATGAGCGCAATTTTTATTAGTCATGAGTCCACGGACATTGGCAAAATGAGTGGAAGGGCTATCAATTGTATCTTTACGGGGATTATGCCTCGCCCCGCGATCCAAAGAGGCATTTTTCGGGGACAGTCCCAACAAAAAATCAAAATGGAAATAAAGCAAAATTAGAAAATTAAAATTAATAAACGCGGGCGAAATAATAAATTGAACGTAAATAACGAGTAAAAATTATAAAAAAACAAAAATAAAATAAAAAGTTTTACAGATGTGTGTGAAGCCCAACAATCCAAACATTTTCGCCTCTTACGATAAGCAGTGGGGTCTGTGGTGGAATTCAATGCATCCCCCCAACCACAGGGGGAATTAGATAAATTCCACATCCATGGTCTTTAGTGATTATTTAACTGAATCATTTCTTTTTTCTGTAGACTTATATGTCTATCTTATACGAGTATTATTAAACGGATAAGTTCAATGCATGTCTGATTCAGATCCTATATCTAATTGTAAAATATTGATTTAATCCCCAACTGAATTAATTTAACTTTTTCTCGTAATTAATTTTTGTATTTGTGGTCACATGAACGGTCAAATCGAGATCATTATAATTATTATTTTAAACCAATTGCAGATATCTGCAATATAAGTCACATATATGTGTGCATTGTATATCTTAACCTTAAACCACTGTGCTAGATAGGGTTAAGGTTAAATGATGAGGAGCAACTTTCAGTATATCAGATCTACCTATTCAAAGTATGGCCGTCGAATGGTCAGAACTGAAACCGGACATGAAAACCGCTGCTTAGATTTAACTGATGATGTTTGAATGTACAATGGTGACGAAAGTACTTTTTACAAGCTTTATTGATGACGAGTGATTGTAATTCATGAACTGTCAATGTCGCCTCGAAACAGATTCACTATTTGTTCTGTCATTTAATTAAAGCAACGTTTATACGAATATGTATTATATTTTTCCACAAATTGACGGAAACGGAAAAATTATTATTCAAGCTTAAAAATAAAATTAGACGCAAATTAATATTTTTAATGTAATTAAATATTTAACTATATGAAAACAAAAAAAAGTAAATGATAACAAACAAATAGGTGAGAACAAAAAAAAAATTATTTTCTCTCGAAACGGAAGTTTGATTTCCCGCATCAAACAAAGTGTTGAAAAAAACACAATACCGTAGAGTAGAGAAAATTTTGTTTTCAACTTTACATAAATAAAAAGCACAGCAACAACTTAAATCTATCTTCGGGGTGTTTTGTATTTTATCCATATAAAATGTATATACATAGTAACTGTATATATATGCACCGTTACAAAACTACAAATGAAGCTTTTCTATATATTTTACTGTAATTATTTAATTAAAAATGACAGTCATAGAGATTGAGTAAAAGACAAAAATTAAATGAAGATGACTGAATACTAAAAACTTTCCAGAACATATAAACAAAAACGGTTTTTTTGAGCATGTTTAGTTATAATACATATGCATTCTACAATAAGGTAGGGAAAAAAAAGCACCGACACAAAATTAAACGGAAGAACGTAAAAAGTATCATAATTAGACAATAATCACTACCGTGAAATAAAATAGTAAAAACGAAAAATAAAAATAAAAATCCACTTTACCCATGTTCGGTGTTGTTGTTGTTGCGTTTTAAAAATCAGCAAATACTGAAAAACGAACAACACACGTAAATTTTTTTTTTTAGTTCTTTCTTAAACGAGATAATAAAATCTTTTTCCTGACATCGTTGTTTTTGTTTCTATTTTCCACTTGCTTTGAAGAAAATGTGTATACGTATATACAAAGGAAAAACTAAAAAGAAATATTACTTTTTATTTTGATGTAAGAATTAACGAACCGTTAGTAATCAAAAGAAATTACTTGTAATTTTTTTTTCTTGTATACATCTAACCTCGCTTTTTATTTACATTTATAACGTTCTATATATGTATATATATAGTATATACGAGTATTATCCTTAATATCGTATATTTTAGCGAATAAATTGATGCTGGATATTAGGTATGCTGGAATGATTTGTTAGATTGTCCGTTTATTTCATTAGCATATAAAGAGCATATAATCTGATTATGTATATACATATTATACTTATACATTGTTTATGTATTTTGTAATCTTTTTGCATGGTATAAGTGCACAGTATATATTTATATGCAATCGATACATGTATTAACACTGTATGATTGCGATGCAAATCATTATGTGAATTTAGCATGTTGGAAAAAAATCGGCACATGAAAATACCAAAGTATCCTAAATACTACAAGCAGCAATGAAAAACCCTTTAAATTGATTTAGCTTATTTATGGGGAATAGATTTATATACGTTCCATAAGAACTAATGTAAAATTCGAAATGTTTGGCTCAATTTTAATGAATGAAAAATACTGAAAATTATTTTAATAGTTATGATAATGATAAAATGAAAACGTTTTGATCTATTCAATTTTTAAATATGTATGTATATGTCAAAATTGGTTCTACACGCCATATAAAAATATACTTCAAATGTTGGACGAGAGATGGCACTTAATAACTTTAATAATGTGACGAATCACAGATATCACCAGTGATAACTTAAAAGATTTATAAATTATAGCAGTAGGGATTACCCTGTAACCAAATGTTTACACCTACGAACAAAATAAAAATAGATAATGAAACGGGCGGAGCGAACAAAATACGACGAAAAGAACATTCGCGAAGTGTAGAGATTAGTATTTGCTTCGCATAAATTGGTGTAGACATTTGAGTTAAGAAACAGTTCAATTTTGAATTTCGAAGTGTTAATATCGGGAAGTGATAAAAAGTGAAAGTGAAGTGTTAAAATAATTGTAGTGATAATTATGGTGGAAAAGTAGTGTTGTAATAATTATTTGTGAAATAATTGTGGAATTTATTGGGAAATAGATTTATTGTAGAAATTAATCTTTGCGAGTTTAATATTCACAAACCAGTGATCGAATCGGATAAATAAATTGAATAACCACTCGGCGAAATCGTAACAATAGTGTTACAATTTAGCCGAGTACTAATTCAAATAATTATTCGGTTCGATCACTGGATTGTTAATATAAAAACTCGCAAACTATAAATTTTATACTTAATTTATTTCACGATAAATTCCACAAATATTTATTATAACACTAATTTTTACAATAATAATTACCACAATAATTAAAACTCTTCACTTTCATTTATTATCACTTTCCGATATAATAACACTTTAAAATTCAAAATTGAACTGTTTCGTAACTCAAATGTCTACACCTGATTAAACGACTTTAATCCTTCTAGAACTTTCCATTATCGTTTGTATTGTACATTTCGCGAAGCTTTCATTATTCGCCGTAGTTTGTTCGCTCTTCCTAACATTTGGTTAGGAAGAGCGAACAAACCACCCAAACTAGTTCGTCCCGAATAGGATCCAGACCTCTTCTTTGTTCTCTAGGGTTTTTCCTATCCCGGCTCCATTTTTGTTGGCATCTCATTTTTCCTCTTGAAATAAACCCTCCTTGCTTATTTACCCCATATCTGGCTGTTTTCCATCTGCCTGGCTTAATCAACCTCATCGATGACTTCCTCATGGAATGATGTTGGACTTCACACTGCTTAGGTTTTTTCCACACAGCCACTTTTCTTCATCCAAATCGTTTTCGGACCTCCTCCTGAGTCTCCTTCATTTCAAGGTGGACACCGTCCGCTCTTATTCGATGCCCCTGTTATATCATCCCTGTAATATAATATAATAATTGCTGCCCTGTTCCGGCAAACACCTCCATCTTTCTCTAATCGAGATCCTTATCCTGTCCATTCCTTAATTTCTTTTTCATTCCCTCCTCTTCCGTTATCCGTTTTGGTCCCGCGTTGAGTCGGCTCACTTCATTCACTGACCGATGCTTTTTCCCACTGGTAAATTTGTCCCGATGTGGTGACAACCCCGAACGACGAGCGAACCAGACTCCGTACGATTGCCTTTCTCGTATTCCATTTGAGTGGCAGCTTGATGCTACCAATGCTTAACATCCCTCGTCCAAAATCCAATACGAATTCGTATTTCCTTATGAAGTCTGTACCCAGGATGACCTCATCCACTATATACGCAACCAGAACCTCATGCCGAAATTGGTTCTTACCTATTCTTTTATCTACCTCCTTACCCTTAACCGCTATATGCTCACCATTTGCACCTTAATCTTTCACATTGGTTGAGTTCCTCTCTTAACTACATCGGCTCGTACAAACGTTGTCATAGTTCCCGAATGTAATGTTATGAGGCTAATGTTATGAGGTCGTATGTAAGTGCCCAGGCACTGCCCAGGTTTCTGAGAACGTAGATTTTAGAGACAATATCTGGATCACGTATTTGGAAATTTCCATTACACCGTATTAAAATTTCCATTACACCGTAAATTGAATTCGACGGTAAACATTCAAAACACATGACTTCCTCGACATATCTCAATGTCATACAAGTTGGTAAATGATTTTGAAACAGTCTCATATTAGTTTTGTATTATTGGAATTCGACTAGACAATGACAAATTAGCGAAGAACCGATGAAGCACGGTAATTTGGTCCGGTTGTTATATTTTGTGACGTCAGTTCCACAAAACACATTTTTAAAACTAAATTAAACTCCCGTCGTTATTGTCTACGGGTATAACCTATAAAAATTTTATAAATAATTTTTGACAGCAAAACAAAAAAATATTTCTGTACACTGTCTTTAGTTCAAGTAGTAATTATGTTTAAATTAAGGGCGATGTTTTTCTTTTGAAATGACGTCACAACTTATTATAATGTGTTAGTAAATATGTGGTATAAACTTTTTCAGCTCAATTTCGATCATTGCGGCTTGTGTATTTAGGAGCTTTGTGTGTACATACAATAATATGATCAATTTATGCAAGGCCTTTAATCTATTCAGTTCAGGTTTAAATAAACAACAACAATTCGTTTTCCACATTAATATATAGTATTAGGATGTGTGTGTGGTGTTTGGGATTGGAAAATGCGATGCAAATGCTATGTGGAATTTTATTTATTCGGACCAAAAAGGTGATGAGAAGTGTGATTCGGGTGTTATTGTTGAATACGTAATTGGTTTTTTTATATTTTAGGCACCAACATAATTTACCGCTATGGTTAGAAGCTTTTTTGTATTATTTGGTTTGAATTAATTGAACATGTGTTAATCATTTTTTTTATCTTTCAGTGAATTCTATTCCAACTAGTTTTAGTTCAGCTTGTTGCGTTAAAATTTTGTTAGCATGCTTATCATTAGTAAATGATTGGTTAATCATTAAAGCTTCAAAGCTTAATATACTACACACGAGTCCTCTGACTCATTAAGGGTGTATATAGTATTTTTAGCTACACAATTTATAGTTGTCACCTCTTAGAAGGTCAATAGGTCACATTTTGTGCATCTGCTTTGCCAAAAACTAATAGATCTACAACAGGTAAGTTGAAGCTTATATATAAGAGAGTTAATCGAGCATGTATAGTGTTTTACATCTCATTTGGTGATTATTTAACCCGATGAGATCGATTGCTTTTGATAAATAACCCGTTGAGATTTGAGGGCAAAAACGTTAAGGAACTGAAATGAATCGCTTTTTAAGTAAAATAGTAATTTCTTAAGTTTTATCCTTGCCATATAAAAGTGATTGGTAAAGAGTGAAAATTCAAACCTCATACTATTCTTCGGCTCTACATCTCAATAGTCTTGTTTAATTTTTTTGTTTATTTCTCCTTATTTTTACTAAATACAAACGCTCAACTTTGGATCCAATTAACTCAGTCTATCTAAAAACTGCATTGTTCCATGCCAGCCTATTGTGTTGACATGAAACCTGGATTACCCTATGAATTCATTCAAGTTTGATAGGACTCAAAAGTTAAAGTGATATTTTAAATATATCCTGTTGCTTTCCTCAACTTTTGACAATCGACTGATTTATTTGTCAGTAATCATCGGACGTAAAATTGTTTTGAAATATATACGAAATGGACTATCCAACTATTAAAACGTTTAAAGAATAAGCTTTTGTTGAAAAATGAAAGATGAGGACGAACCCAATGTTTTGACAGATTACGAAAAAAATTGCCCAACCTTAACAAAATTGAATTTTACTGGGCCTATTTAAAGTATAGAAAGTATTCGCGGAGCTGCTAGCAGAAACTCTCGTCCAACTCTTTATACATAATATTTATAATAATGTTGTTGAAAAATTATGTGAATGCTTTTGAGTCATCTACTGCTTACACACTACCAATTATTAGTGTTAACTACTACTTCAGTTAAATAAAATATAATAAAGTAAAGAAGTATGAGGGGAGATGTTTTTGCCCCATCCTATATATTAGCGGTGCTCTCAAATCACTTCTTGTAATTCATTTCTCTTTTGTTTTCCAAAATGGATGGTTGCGGGAGCAGTTATTTACTCAAAATACATGAGTTTTCTGACACATTTGAGTTTTTGGCAAAACCCATCCTGGGCAGTATTTTGTACATCTGTTTTGTCAAAAACTGGAACAACTCTAATATTTAAGTAGCTAAGATACAAATCATTAAGTTAAACTTACATTGAGCAACTACTTACTTTGAGAAGCAACCTATGTTACATTATAAGCTTCCCATTTGATTATGTATTGATAATATTTCAAACTTAGATCAGAGGAGTTGATCGAGCCTAGAAATTATTTTACACTTAATATATTTTATTACCGTGACACCGCCAACGTGGGAATCTGTTTGGAGTATTAAAATATTTAGAATTTGAACAAAGTCAGACAAAATACGGACTCCGAGGACTTTAGAATGTACTGTTGAATGTGGCACTTGGATGCATATGGTGATTATTTATATTTTTTTCAATCGAAAACGATTGATAATTCAGTCCTCATGTCGTACATCGGATGTAAATGTCAGTACCACAGTAGTCTAAAAGCCAATGTAAAAGCCTTTTAATGAAAATACAAAAACCACCTTGTGCAGGATGGTGCAATAGTTTTCCTTCATTTCTTATTAAATAACTTGTCGGGTTGTTATATTAGCAATATATTTGCTAACGCTCGACTATAGATCCAATTAAAAAATTTCATATGAAATTGGCATGTTATGTAATTTCAAGCCTGATAGGAATGGGATGGAAGAGTGATATTTTGACACCCACCACATAGTCGTTGATAAATATAATCTAAATATATACGAAATGGACTACTGAACTATCTTCAATGAGTATTACTCCCTTATTAGGGCAGGCTATATACTTAACCTGAAAACTGAAACATAAGAGATTCTAGTTATACAATTCCCTGTGAGAGTACGAACATTATGCTTTCACAGAGGAAAGTATGGGAAGTTTACGAGGAGCTTCCAGCACTTTTCACCAACTAATTCAAACAATTCAAAATTAGTGAGATATAATTTCTATTTATTTTGTTCAAACATTTTTGGAATGTTTCAGGTCTCGAGTCTTAGACGTTACCGCACTAATAAATAACTATTACTTTAATGCAATGAATTGTATTTAATTTTATAAACAGAACCATTAAAAGTAGAATCATTCCTTGTAACTCTACTTGTCTTCTGAAATAGATGGCTGCTGGAACAGTTATTACAAGTTACATGGAAATTTTAAGCTACAAGGATCCCTAAGGCTTCTCATAAAAATATAATCATACCGACACTAGATCTTTAAAAAAAGCACTCAACTGTCAGCCTGCCTTGATCATAATTTAGAAAGGAAGATACTGAATGATATTTTTGAACAATATCTAAGGGTTGTTGGTATAACCTCGATACATCGACTCTTAAGGTTAGCACCTCAGTAGTGTAAAAGCCAACATTTTGATAAAAAATACCAAAAACCACCTTCTTGTACAGAGTGACGAAAAAGTTCACTCCATTTTTTTTAAATAACTTTAGTTGATTTGTTTAATTCTTATATTAGCAATGTTTAATAATTGCAAACGCTCTACTAATAAATCCAATCAACTTAATACATCTGGAAGTTGCATTGTTCTACGTCAGCCCAGCTTATAGTGTTTAGATGAAAGATGGGTCGGCCTATAAATTTAATCAAGCTGAAGATCACAGTTATGTTCATCCAAGTCTGATAGTAGATGGTAATGTAATCCTTTGGCATCAACAGATAGTCAAGGTTTGCACATGGTGCTTAAAACAAACGAATACTAACACTTACTCACACCAATGACGCAACACGACTCACACCAATGTTATCAATTTAATAAGACTTAACGTCTTTAAGATTTACTGAAATGTAGGATCTCATCGCGCACTTTAAATATTCAGCTGGCATGAAAGTAAAATCAGTTTACAAATTGTCTTATAATAGCAGCGAATCTGCCCGAAATATAAATACCGTGACGTCACTATCAGCGGTTTCCATTGGTCTTGTTAATCTGCTCGTGTAAAGATTGATCTAATTTCACCTTCACGTGGCCACATATTTCGACCAGACAAAGACCGCAAGTTCAGTCTTTAGGCCGCAATTCTAAGCCAACAGGAACTAAATACTATTGTTGGTTTTCTCTGTTGGTCGGATTTTGGGTTTTAATGATTGAATTCACACAGGTTGCCAAAAACTAATAAGTTTTATAAGATTTAACGCATTATGCCCAACAGAATCGGGATATAGGCTTACTTAATCGATTATGATTTATAGTTGTAGGAGATGCAGTTTTCTCACCCATTCTTCAAATATTTGATAACAACACCATCCAGCTAGGCCGCTATAGCTAGATAGCTGCAAGAACAGTTTTAAGAGTCAAATCTATTTTTCTGCTGTTATGTGTTATGACTACTCATCGAATTTAAGCTACACGAAATTCCCTGATAAGACTACACCCATCCCGTCACTATATCTTTGGAAATAGCATCCAACTGACATTTGCCTTTGAGCCTACCTTGATCACAATTTAGAAAGCCGTATAGTGAAAAATGTATTCATTTTTCTAAGGGACATGTTTTTAAGAACAGGTATAGGTTCAACCTAAAGTCGATAGAAAATTTAAGAAGTTGGCATTTTGCAGTGGCAGAAGTACTTAAATAATTTCCTGCAGTGTACCATAAGGATTCTTTTGTCCTAAAAATATAATGTACTTTTAATAGATTAAAATTCATAAGTAATAAAGTAAAGCTTCTGAATCTCAATCAGTAAATTAATTTTCTAACATCAAAACCAATCTTAGCTTTTTTGACTTTTTCTTCAAAATGTTCTGTGTAAATTTATAATCTTCAAAATAGTACGTAAGTATTTGTTTTTCTTTTCAATTTATGTCTTTGTGTTAAACATCCTATATATAGCGTAACATAAAATGTATGGATTATTTTACTGCATATCGTCTATAAAAATAACGTAACAGAAAAGCTCATAAAAATGTCAATTAAATATTAATGGTAAAATGAAAAATTAATTTCATTTTTATACCTTTTACAAACATGTTCATATATATGTTTGTGTCGCATGTACATATATTCCGATTCAACCAGAATGAGCAAAAAAGCATTTAGAAAGCAAAATATCATATATAAAGCACACATAAGTACATTTTGAATTTGAAGGAGGTATAAACACACTCCTCGCTGAGTGTTATTAAATCAACATGCAAATGTCATATATATATATATATATATATATATATATATATATATATATATATATATATATATATATATATATATATATATATATATATATATATATATATATATAACATACATAATGATATAAGACTCGTTAAAATATTCGAATGAAACGACGATTCGTACCTTTGTTTTTACTTTTTAGTACAAAGCTCAAACGTGATATCACCCTTGATATTACATGTAACACGATGACGAAACAAATACATAATTTATTGTTATAACATTAAAAACAATTTTTGTTCTATTGTTGCCTTGTTGATGATTACCAGAAGGCGAACGAAACAGAAAACAAATCATCTTATTTTCTCGTTATACTTCACAATAAAATGAGAGCTTTTGCAATTTTGACTGAAAATAATTTTAACAAAAATATGCTTGAATTTCAATTTAAATAATTTATTGTCATATTTATGACAATCATTATTATGATTTTCTAATAAAAGATGATACAGTCGAGAGTGTGCCGTACTTGTTAGAACATCGGCATGAAGGGATGTACTCGTATAAGAAAATATTAGACCATATCAAGCTTTTGTTTATTAATCATTTATTTGATCAATATTTATAATATTATCTCGCAATAGTTTGATACATTTTCGCCCTGTAACTGTATAAGATTCACAACAATTACACAATAACATGCAGTGATTACATATTATGAATCTGTCAAAAATGCAAACTTTTATACTTACAAAAAATATAATATTTATGTCACATATTTTACACCAGAACAGAACATAGCAAATTATGATTTTCTCGACATAAAGCATAAAATGACATTGACAATAATAACACAAACATATATATAAATGAATTTTTATAGACAGCAAGATTATTAATATATAATCATAGAAAAATGTCAAATCTATAAATCGTAATCGTAATTGAAGACAAATTAATTATGAAAATAAAGTTTGCTGTTAGATGATTAAACCTAGAGTGGGATTACGACTGAACAAATTACGTCATAACACATTTAATTTATTGATCAGCGAAAGCTTAACAACGGTTTGTCAAAACACGATTAAGTGACCATGATTTTTTTATAGTCAGTTATCGTTATGCAAAAGTTCAGTTAGAGAACGCTCAGATAAGCTGCTCAGATTTTAAGAATCAAATTCAATCTGAATTCTAGCGTTAAAAAGTTGAACTAAAATTGAAGTTAATTATTTTTTTATCAGTTCCTAATGATAACGTGTAATAGATATGCGGATAGAGACCTGATATAAAAATATGAAAATCGTCTCATATTTTTATATCAAGCCTCTATCCGCATATATTTTGTAGGTGTGGCGTTCACTAATACGACGAATAGTCACGCCACAATAGTGAATTAGTCAAATTCTGTAAATTCGCTAGAACTGTTGCAACATAGCCTCACAATATATATAGAAACGAAATGCAACATATTTACATCAAGTCCGGTCGCATATGCCTGATGAGTTGAGATGGATTTGATCTTTTCGATCACACAACGAGTCAACGACGTCATCAGATCTTAACCGGCCTAGCGAAACGAATATTACAGACCACATACAAGATGCCATACATTTCAAGACAAACGTCTTCATCGGCTGGTTGATTCAGCGCCCTAGCTGTCAATCAATGCCACTCTGTGGAGTTCAAAGTATAACTCCCACCATTCATCATTATCTGTCACGATTACAGCACCCTGCATCAATTATCAACATACGTTATCATTAAGAACTGATAAAAAGAAATTAAGGATTCAAACTCCTGTTTTGCTTTCTGGGATTGTATGTTCTGGGACCACATTCCGCATACTAACATTAAAAAACACACAATTGAGATTTTTTGGTTACCGGTGGGAATCGAATTCGAAACTCACACCCACGAATGACAGGGTATGCAAGTTAATTTCACTATACCAATAAAGAATTTAATGGCTAGCCCATCTTGATTATGTATAGTACGGGGATGCTTCATTACTATGTGCTGATGGCCTATACAAATGAATACGTCGTGATTTGGCTTCAGCCTTACTAATGACGTTAAAAGGGAACTGCGAATGAGTTGAGCTGCGAATGATAATGAGCGCTTCGAACTCAAAATAGATCATAGTAACAAAAACATACTGAGAAACAATCAAAATAGTCCAACAACGCAGCCACAATGTTTATAGACGAACATTGTGTGATAAATATTAAATAATAAACAAATACTTAATTTTTAATAAATCATTAGCATATACGAATATACAAATTCAGTTAATCAATTCGATATCCGTTAATTTTTTTATCGGAAATTATAATTTGTATTGTTGTCAAATTTTGCGGATTCGTGAAATTTTTAACGATTTATGTATTTATTATAAATTTATTATATGGATTATATCAATTTGTATTGGAATTTTTGGTGAAGTTTGTTGTTGCTGCAGTTAAATGTTTGCATGCATATATCGCTTATCGGCGGTAAATAATATTAGATCGTGTTTATTCTATATGTATACAGATTAGTTGAATATTATGGTAACTAGTCGTTTTCGTTTGCGAAAAACAATATAGTAATCGCCATACTGTGTGACTACTTAGCGTTCTTCTTATATATATATATATATATATATATATATATATATATATATATATATATATATATATATATATATATATATATATATATATATATATATATATATATATATATATATATATATATATATATATATATATATATATATATATATATATATATATATATATATATATATATATATATATATATATATATATATATATATATATATATATATATATATATATATATATATATATATATATATATATATATATATATATATA